>PVKS010000276.1:0-219362 GCA_004027875.1 Aplodontia rufa
ATTTATATATATATTATTTCATTAGAAGCTTGCTTGATTGTTCAACAAATAAATTTCTGAATTAAAAAATAAAAAAATAAAAAGGATAAAAAAGGATTTGCTGCATTAAGACAATCAAAGAAAATAAAAGAAAGGAAAATAGACACCAAAACAGAAATATTACCACACCCACATAAACATCCCTTCAAACCCAATAAAAGTATAAGCAAGTTCCAAAGATTTGTTATACGGACCATGTGATGTTAGTGCATGAAAAACAAATTCAACAACAAAAAGATACTTGGAGTCTTTCTTATGTTTTTGAGAGGTGAAAGATTAAGTTATCTGTTGAAAATGAATGACAAGAACTACAATATTTGAATATGATTCACAATAGCATATTTAAACCTAATATGATATGGCCAAAGTAGTTACTATGGGAAATTTTATAGCCTTAATTAAGAAGGAAAATTGGAGTGATATAAACTGGAAACTTAAAAATGAGAATGAAACGTAGAGGGGAAAATAAGAAAAAAAATAAGACAATTGAAAAAAGAAGCACATAGTAGAGCTATACCGATTTAAGAAGGAAGAGAAAAAACAGCTAAAATTCTAACCATGAGAGAGGGTGAATAAGACAATGAATCCATACTGAAATCTGCACACATTCCAATGAACCCAAATGTTTGCAGACAAACAAAATGATAAAGTATGTAGAATGCTTATCTTGTATGGCAGTCCACCTTTAACTGTTGTTTTGCTGTCTATGGTTTCAGTCATGTGTGATCAACCATGGTACAAAGGGTTAAATGGAAGATTCCAGAATTAAGCAACTTATTTTAAAATTGAGTGTTGTTCTGAGTAACATGATGAAACCTCATGTCATACCTCCCCATCCCATTGAGGCTGTGCCTCGTCTTTATGCAGGTATCCACAGTATACTCTCCCAGCTCCTTCGTCACCTAGTAGCCCTCCGGGTTATCAGATTCGTTGGCATAACACAGTACCTGTGCTCCGGTCACCTTCGTACAGTAGCCTGACTCCATGCCACAGTGCCTACCTCACTTCAACTCATTTCACAGGTGTTGCACTCTCTTACACCATCACAAGACAGGCAAGCACAGCAAAATAAGATGCTGGGAGAGACAGAGTGATAACATTCACATAACTTTTATTACAGTACATTTTCTAATTACTCTATTTTATATTAGTTATTGTTAGTCTCTTATTGTGTCAAATTTATAATCTAAACTGTATTTTAGGTATGTATGTATAGGAAAAACAGGCTATATATAGGGATTGGTACTAACCGTGGTTTCTGGCATCCACTGGAGGTCTTGGAATGTATCTCCTATGGATAAAGGAAAGCTGTTTATTAACTGTTCCAGAGCTTGGTAACAAAACACTGTCTCCTGCTTGAGCATTGTGATGCACACCTGTAATCCCAGCAACTCCAGAGGCAGAAGCAGGAGAAGAGCAAGTTCAAGGCTATCCTCACTCAGCAAGTTAGGAAGACCCTGTCTCAAAATAAAATGTAGAAAAGGGCTGGGAATGTTGCTCAGTGATTAAGGACCCCTAGGTTCAATCCCCAACACCAAAACAACAACAATAACCAAGCTGTGCTCCTCAATCACTTATAACCAAGATTAAATGTAACATAAAATCTGATAAGTAAACTATAAGAAAATCTTAGCCAGTGTCTCTTTGAAAGATTAAAATAAAATTTTTAATAAATTAGTAACAATTATTATCTTGTATGTTCTAGACACTTAATAATCAGATAGATGTTATCTTCAAAATGTAAGCAGTTTATTAGAAAAATCTGTTATTATAGTTCTTGTTGAACTAACAAAGTAAAAGGAAGAAAACATGGTTGTTTCAATTGATGTTAAAGATATTTGACAAAATATCGAAGATGCATTCATGATATAAAACATATCAGAAATGCAAGGGAATAAAACTGTTCCTTGTATAGCTAAATTTATCCAGCAAAAAAATCTAAAGCAAAAAGTAAGCAATGATGACAGTTAAAAGTGTTTTCTGTTAGACCAGGACCAAGGCAATACTGCCTATTGCTGCTTCTCTCCAATGCGCTACAGGTGTCCACACCAGCACAATAAGTGTAAAAAGAGAAATAAATAAAGATATGCACATACTGGAAATAAAAAATGATAATTTTACTAACTTAAGACAATGATTGCTATGTAAGAATACTTAAATACTACGAAATATAATAAATAAATATGTTAAGACTGTTTTGTACAAAATCAAAATAGTGTTCCCAAGGAATGGTAGCAATTATTTAAACACCTAATTATATAGCCGCAGATGTAGCTCAATGGTGGAGCACTTGCCTGGCATGCAGGAGGCCCTGGTTTTAATCCCCAACAAGCCTCCTTCACATAAAAATAAATAAATTTATTTTAAAGATTTTAATAATAATATCAACCTCAACCTAACAATATGAAGAAGTTTAGCAAAAGTTATATATGAATTTTATATAAAAAGAAAATTGTTAAACTTGTTCAAGTACCCAACAGAACATTTAAATATGAGGAGACCGATCATTGGTGCCTCTAACAGCCCATTGTTAATTTTTCCCAAATTACCTATGAAATCTCAAATTAATCTTTAAAAATATGCAATTTGAATAAAAGTTCCAAAAATACATGTGAATCTGTGTACGTGTGTGTGTATGTGTGTGCATGTGAGTCTCTGTATTTGCATGTTAGTTCATGTGTCTTAGACATGTTTGTGTGTAACTTGTCACATTGTTCCTAATGACCATATGAAAAGTTTTCAGGCTAACACTGCCCAAGGAAAACTTTAATATTAATATAGGGACAGAATTGCTCAGCTAGAATTTAATAGTTTATATAAAACTTTGGCAACTTAATAATGTTTAATTAATCCAGGTCGACTACTTCAACCCTGGAAGAAGAGACTTGAGAGCCCAGAAACAGACACATTAATATATGAGAAGCTACTGTGTGATAAATGTGGTATTTCAATTCAGTGTGAAAGGGAAAGGATTCACTATTCAATAAATAGTGCCGAGTCAACTGACTGTTCTTATAGAAAAAATAAAATTGTTCCTTGACTTGTTCCATCCAGATTGATAATCTAAATGTACACAGGAGATATTTAGAATATTTAACAGTATAAGAAATTACTTCTGTGACTCCTGGGTAAGGAATTATTAGCACAAAGTGCTAAACTTGTACAATTAAAATTACTAAAGATGTGGAGATACATCAAAAGTCTAAATAAATGATGAAATACTTTATAAAAATGGTGAAATACTTCATAGTTTCAGAAGATTCAGTACTGTTTAAAACACAATTCTCTTCAAGCCTTCCTGCATAGATTCAACACAGTCCCTCTCAAAATCCCAGCAAATACTTATTTGATTTATTCATTTAATTGAATATTGACAAACCAATTCTGAAATTTATGTGGAAATGGTACAGAGTAAGAAAAATTGAAAGAAAAAGTTTAAAACTGGGAGAATTATTCTTCTTGATTTTCATGTATAAAAAGTGCAGTGTATGAGAGAGTGTGGTAGTACTTTGAGAATAATCAAAAGAAAAAGATTATGGCCCTAACAATTAAGACTTTTATGGCCAATTTAATTTTGACAAATGCACCAAGGCAATTAAACAGGAGAAAGAACATCTTTTCCAACCCTGATTCTGAGAATATTACATGTACACATGAAATGAATATTGACTTTTATCTCACAACACACACAAAAATTAATCCAAAATAAATAATAGTTCTTAACATGAGTATAAAAGTATAAAAACGTATAAAAAAGTGTAAAACTTGTAGCACAGAAGCTAGAAGAAAATTAACTTATGCTGAGTAGACTGTTCAAATGTATAATACCAAATTCATGATCCGTAAGCAGGTAAAATGGTAAATTGGACCACATCAGAATTGAAATACCTTTTACTGAAAAAAAAGGTTTAAAAATGAATAACTAGTAATAGACTTAGAGAAAATATTTGCAAATCTTATTATTTGCTAATGAATTTTAGCTAGAATACATAAGAATAACTATAACTCAATAATAATGCAAATATTCCAATTAAAATGGGCAAAACTTTTGAATAGACATCAAATAAGATAAAAAAAATGGATAGTAAACCCAACAAAAGATGTTCAGTGTCAATTAATGATTAGGGAAATGTGAAACAAAATTATAATGATCTAACTCTATCCATTCACTCTAACCTCAATAACCAAATATACAGACAATACTAAATGCTAGTGAAGATGTGGAGAAATGGAAAACTTGCTGTACTGATGGGAATGTAAGATGGAGCAGCCACTTTGAAATGCAACAATTTAGCCTTTTCTTTTTTTAATTTTTTATTTTTGAACAACCATACAAGTTTTTAACAAAATAATATCAAATGTGTATAGATTCTGGATATTACAATTACCCCCAGGAGAGCCCTCCCCAATTACCCACCCTTGTCCCTCCCTTCCCCTTCCCCTCATATCTCTAAAAAAGGATTATGTTGTATAGCATTATATCTTATCGGGATTTAACATATGATAATAGACCAACTTTCTCACTGGCCAGAGTCTAGTCCCAACCTCCACAGATGAGTGGAGACAATTGACCATTAGTTCTCTGGGTTAAGCTGATTTTACTCAGCATGATTTCTTCCATAGCCATCCATTTACCTTCAAAGGCTGCAATATCATTGTTTCTAATTGCTGTGTAATATTCCATGGTATAAATGTACCACAGTTTTTGGATCCATTCATCCAGTAGCCTTTTCTTAAAACTTTAAAAATGTACTTACTTAGTGACCCAGAGATTTCTTTCTAATGTGTATATTTAAAACAAATAAAAACATCTGTCAACAGATTTGCATATTAAATTCCAAAAAAGCAAATATCAATAACAGCCCCAAAATGGAAAAATGCCAAGGACTACTAACTGGTGAATGGATAAACAAAGTGTGCTATATCCATATAATAGAATGTTATTCATCCATAAAAAAGAACAAACCATTGATATGAGCTACAGTGTCAATAGCCTCAAAAACGTTGCACTCCGTGAAGGAAACCAGACAAAGAAGACTGTCTACTGTGTATTCTGCTTATATGAAATGCTAAGAAAAGGAAAACCCACAGGGAGTGGAAGTAGGTAAGTAGTTTCCAGTGTCATAGGAGGACAATGTAGACTGAATGAAAACAGATGGAGCTAAAAGTAACATTTTGAGGTGATAGTAATGGTTACTAAACTTCATTAAGTTGTTAATATTCATTGAATATTATATGCTAAAGTAGATGAATTTTATGGTATTTAAATTGTACCTCATTAAAGCTATTAAATATAGTCACACAAATGCCAATCACAGGGGTAAGTTCGTTAAATTTGGACTTGCATTAATTGTAAATCATTCAAATTATTTGCTATACTTCAAACTTCCACATATTAAAATGTAAAACTATTCTATAGCTCCCAGCAAAGAAATAGAATAACATGGTGATATTCTTGAGGATATTTAGTTCCCTTGCTAAGACCTGGGAAAGGTGCAATGGGACAGTAGGAAAAATATTTGGAGTTTTATTTATTTCATTTAGGAGCTATGTAAGTTATCTATTCCAAGACTTATACATCCCTCCTGTAAAATGACCTAATGCATAAAATCATTGCAGTATCTGATGCAAATATTTTGAAAACCGTGCCGTCCTGTATAAAATGGTATATTAAATTGTGTTAGGCACATTTGCTGCCATTGCATGCAGTATTACTTCACTAAATGTTCAGAAAATCAATAAGCAAAATGTGTGAGGTAATTAACAGCCCTATTTTACAACAATAGTGAAAAGTAATTTGTTCATCTGACAGTGAATAGCAGGGGTTAGCTTTGGCTTAGATTTGCTAAAATAAGAACCTTAAACTATCTTGAATTTTCACAACAAAAACAAGAAAAGCAGGCGTGTTCTTTTTGCTTGAGGACTCATTCTGAGATGGAACCCCATCAAGAAAGCATCGCTCAATTAAAAGAATCCCAACTTGGCTCATGAAGATCAACGTCAACGTGCACTCCAAGTAGCCACCTATCCGAGGACATTTCCACATGTTTTCCCAGAGGCAGGGACTTAAGTAAGGGTCATCTTTCTCTTCCCAAGCCAACTCTTCATGAACCCTCTTACCCTCTATTGTCCACTGTACTTTCAGGATTTGAAGTCCAGCAATTTGGACTGGATGTATTACAACTAATCCTGAAGACCTAATAAATCTTTATAGTAGACATTTTTAACTCTGGTCTCCTCCTTTCCAATGTCATAAGGCCAGTTGGTATCTTTGTTCCTTCCTGCCCACAGTGTCATAGTGCCTTCCAAATCATTCTCCACACTTCATACACCTCTGATATCTCCATCCTACAGTTAACTGTTCTAAAATGTCAGAGCCATCATAAAATTTTCCAGCCCATTGCATTTTAGACTATTAGAATGCAAAGAATCATTGAGAGCCACTTAGTATAATGTCATTTCTCAAATTTGTACTTCCTAATTTTCACAATTCTACAGTTTTATGGATGAAGCAACTTTTCATTGAAGAGGACTTGGCTAATACCCAGATAACTAGTCAGAAAGGGAGAGGATCATGTATAAAAAAGGATTCAATTATCCTGGAAAGAAGAAGAGCAATATCATGCCTTTGTCTAAGATTCTGTAGATAGAGAAATCCTTCCTTCGATGCTTCTTCACTAGATATATCTCTCTTCTCTTTCAAATTCATTTTAATCTTCCTTTCCTCCCTCTCAGAAGAGTCCTATCACAAGCTAAAGCAGGTTTCTAACACATGCTCTCAGAACTCTCGGTAATTTTACTCCATGGCCCTTGGAAATGATTAACCAGCTGGTTACTGTGTCAAGTTTAAGATGTGATCTCCAATAACAAGATGATGTCCATACTATTCACCTTTGCATCACCAATATCTAGCTTTATCACTGAAAGATAGTATATATTCAATAAATACTCACTGAATGAATGGATGTAATAATTAGTTAATAGATCAATGGATGAATGTATAAAGAGAAATACACTGATTTGGTAAAATCCTGGTCAAGTAAATACCTTGGAGCCCCAAATCATTACATGCCTACTAATACCATGCTCAAAGCTGCCTCTGCAGAGCTGCCCTCACAGGTAGTGTTTTATATTTCCATCTTATAGAAGAGGAAACTGAGACTCAACACCCTCGATTGTTGTGAGATACCACACCATATATGGAGACATATGCATTGTGGCATAAACCACCAAAGTTTGTATCCAGAGAAAAGCTGCGATGTGGAAATATCTCATCGAAGGACAAAGGCATTCTGATAGACACTAGGATACTGCTGTGATGGGGGTGGGAACATGGTATTTTTAATCACTAATCGTGTATTTAATGGCATTCTTTATTTCCCATTTTTGGGATTACAGGTCTCTTATAATCAGAATATCTGTTTGCCTTGATTTGCTTCACAGTGCCTTGGTTTTACATCTTTGTTACAGTGTAAGTGTTAATAGTGATCCCTTTTGCTTTCGGATTATTTAGTAATGAAGTATTTCATCACCCAACTTAACACACCTTCAGCCTTTACCCAAACCACTAAGACACACCAAGCACTGAGAATGTACCCAAATGATGTTTGTCAAATCAGACATCAGATATTTTATTATGTCCTTTTTCTCTCCTCTCCTCCTTCTTCCTCTCCCTTCCTCCCCAACTTCATCTTCTTTCATCCCACTCATTCTTCCTTATCTTTGGGTTCATAGAGGCCTTCCTCTTTACCCAGACCTGCAAATGAAACTTGAGCTTCTCTGTCCTTCTCATGCCCAGAAACAGCAAGGAAACTCAGAAAGATTTCAGAGCTGTTTCTACAACTTGAAGAATTTCGGGGTTATTTTATTTCATATTTTTTTAAATCCCTAATAAATTTAGTCTATCTCTCTCTCCCTTGGGATTTTAAATTCCCAGGTACAACTGAAAAAAATTAATCCCTGGGTTTAATTCACAAAATGGTATTTTCTATAAGATATTTGATATCTTGTTCATTTTTTTTTCTTCACTTTCAAACGCCAAAAGTGTAGGGTTGACGACTTTGGGTTTTAAAAAGGATAAACCCAAATTTTGGGAAATGTAACCTGGACCATATATTTATTTGGTCCTTGTAGCTTGATACATAGACATATCTGTTGAGTTTTACACAGATCATCTTTCTCTGCCATTTCCCCGCCATTCTTTAGCCTCGGGATTATTTATTTATTTATTTATTTATTTATCTTTAAAGAGAGAAGGACAGTGAGAGAGAGAGAGAGGGAGAGACAGAGAGAATCAATTTTTATTGAGTTTTTCATGTGGCTTTCGTTGCTCTGACACTTAGCTGTGTACGTGGGTGCTGAAGTTTGAACCCTTGTACTTGTGCATGCTTGGCAAGCACCGTAACAGGCTGAGCTATGGCTCAAGCCTCCTCCTCGGGATTTTTTTAAAGAAAATAACACAACCAACCAACAGTGCACATTGATTACATGTGCCTTTATTTTAGATCTGTGATTTGTAAAGCCCTGTGCTTTAGAAACTCTTATTCTGTTCTTTTGTGACACTGATAGCTTGTTTTGTTTTTTTGTTGTTTGTTTTTTTCAGGGCTGAGGACCGAACTTGGGGCCTTGCACGTGTTAGGCAAACGCTCTGCCACTGAGCTAAACCCCCAATCCCGATAGCTTGTTTTTTAAAACAAACTGTTTTTCTTTTCGAATTTCAGAATAGTTTTACATTGTCATAAAAATTTCAAAGATAGTCCAGAGAGCTCTTGGCATATCCATTCCTCAGTTTCTTCTACCATAAACATTAATCATTACCATGATACATTTATTTTATTTAAGGAGCCAACATGAGTGTACTGCCAATAATTAAACATCACTCTTTTTTAAATTCCACCCATTTTCGTTAATATTCTTTTCTTGTTCCAGAATTCCATCCAGGACACCACATTACATGTAGTTGGTAACTCTCTTTAAATGGCTCTGTGCTGTGACTATTTCTCAGTCCTTTCCTTGTTTTTGATGACCTTGAAATATTTGAGGGAAACAAGTCAGGCATTTTGTAAAATGTCCCTCAGTCTGGCCCTTCCTGCTGTTTTCCTCATGGTAAAACTGGAGTCATGGGATTTGGAGAGAGGGAAAAATAAATATCTTGAATGAAGTGTCATCCTCCTCACATGACACGCAGGGACACCCTACCAGCCCACCAATGTGATTTCCCGTGATGAGGTTGTCCTTTGACCGGTGAGTGTTTGCCAGGTTGGAAGTGTAATGCGTTTCAATAAACTCTTCTTTAGTATTCAAAGAAGCAATAGGACAGATTTGAGGTGTCTTATTGCTATGGTTTAGATATTGGTGTCCCACAAAAGTTCACAGGTGAGGCAATTCAAGAAGGTTTAGGGCTGGAATGTTTGGGTTATAAGAAGAGGTTTACCTAATCGGTGCATTAATTCCCTGATAAGGATTAACTTGCTGGTAACCACAGGCAGGTAGGGTGTGGCCCAAAGTGGGTCCCTGGTGGTGTGCCTTTGGAGTTTATATTTTTTCCTGGGGAGGACAATGCTCTCTCTGTTTCCTGATCATCATGTCTTGAGTCATTTCCTCCACCACACTCTTCCTCCGTGATGTTCTTCCTCACCTCAAGCCCTGAGGAACGGAGCCAGCTGTGTATGGACTGAGACTTCTGAAGCTACCAGTGCCAAATAAACTTTCCCTTCTCTAAAATTGTCAGGTATTTGGGGCATGGCTGTGAAAGAGTTGACTCAAACTCTTATCCTGTGTCAGGAAATACAAGTTTATGTACTGGTCCTGCCACCAACTTCCTGTGAGACCTTACATCTTCACTTCTTGCCTGTAATCTAAGGGTCTAGGGAAACATTGAAATGAAAAATGACAACTTTTGAGGTCTTGATTGTTTATATTTGATGTTCTTGCCTTTTATTTTTATTCATTTTCATCAGTCTGAATCCCAGCAGAAAGAAAGATGGGGAAACTGAGACAATAATGGGGGAGTCATTGACAAAGGAGAGGGTGGGGTAACGGGAAGGGCCAAGTTGTGCTGCCCTCAGGTCTGGCATAGGCAAGGTCTCTGCATCACATCTAGAGCTGATGGCAAGCAAGGGTCCTTGGAAACAGATACTAGAGAAGAAGAGCTTTCTGAAAGATTCCGTGACCATCATCTAAAACCACAGCCAGGCCACAGTGAACCTGCAGAAAAGCAACTGATGGAGTCAATCCCTGAACACCTGCTCCTCTCTGCCTTTAACCCACGGCACGAATCTAATCAGATGGCAGAAGGCAGGGTATCTCATGGACCCAGGCACCTGGGGCAAAAGGGCGGAAAAGACAGAAAGTGTACTTAGAGAGACAAACCAAAGACATCCGGCACTTCTGTATTTTAAATGCTCTGAGTAACAGCTGAATCAATTCAGTTCCACATTTAACATATTGATATCACCTAATACAACTATTACTTGATTGTTTGCAGTAACAGAACAGCACAGATTGCAAATAGTCCATGCTCTGTGACAGAGCTTTAATTATTGAAATCTGCCAATTGCCTATTTTGTTTTACCTCAGCCCACAGGTTTGATTTCTCTTACACAACATAGCTTGAAATATGTGCAATTAGTTACAATATACTCTCTGGATCTCCCTTCTCCAGCTCAGTAATCCAAGTTCCTTAGAGATTAGGAAGGAGATTGGAACTCATTATTCTAAGGATTTACTCAAATCTAAGACCTATAATTCAATGGAAATGTAAACCATTTCCTCAGAAAGATTAATAAGCATAAGTTTCATTGATGTTGCCTTAGGGATTAGCATAAAGAGATTAACAGAGAGGAGATCAAGATCCTGAGGGGAACAGGCCAAAAAAGAGAAGTTCAACCTCTTCTATCAGAATCATATACAACAAGATGCCAATCAAAATGGCATGTGGATAATTTGATGCACTGTGGGATTGAGTTAGGAACATCAAGTGGCATCTGATATGCAATTGTCCATTGCATAAAAATGATTCCATCTAAAGTGTAATTCTATAAGAGAAAGGTAATAAGAGAAATTTTGCAAATGTATCTTACCCTTGACAATGCTTTTATATGTCTTATTCCACTCATGGTATTGTGAAATAGACATTATTTTGCCCATCTCAAAGATGAAGAAAAGGAGGCTCAGGCTGATTAAGAATCTAGCCCAAAGTCATACTGTCCTAACACAGTGCCAGGCACGTATTCCACACTCAGCAAACAAACCTGAAGGAATGAAGTTTAATTAGCTTAAGTGCTAAGCTAATCTTCTAGAAAGGACTGTCTGACCACCCTCTACTTCCTGGTGTGGTCACTGGGCACAGAGAGAAGTCAGCCAGTGTTCCTTTTTCATATTCCAACCAAAGAGACTCATTTGGACACCTGAATGAAGGCAATTTTTATGTTCTATAATGACTATAACTCACTTTCTATTGCTTAATAAATGTGAAGCCAGACAGCATTTGCAAATGGGCTCGTGTGACTTGACAGATGGATTTGGAGCCTGAAGCAGTGACCAAAGTTGCTGAAAGCTGCAGGTGTCGGCAGAAGCAGAAGTCATTCCTCTTCCCTGAGATGGTGATAATCTGAGCTTTTTAACTGATTAGAAAATTTTAAAAAGTGCTGCTTGATTTTTTTTTTAGTTTGCATATCATGATCAGCTAATTGATGGAAATTAAAAAGCCTTTTCTTCACCCTTCTCAACTAGTTCTAGACTCCTGCCCCATGGTGAGGACTATTTAGCACGCTGAAAATGTGGTCCTCAGACCTGATGGATCGCAAAGACTCACCTGGAGAACATCCTGCAACAACTCAGCAGAAAACTGGAGAATTCAGGAGAACAAAGAGCAATGCTATTTTTACAGTGCTTATTTTGCTGTTTACGAAATGTTTAAGCATTCTAAGAAAAGAGGGGTTGAGTTCTTTAAATACTTTGCTATGGACAATATAAAAAGAAAATCCTGGGCTGGGTTTGAAGTTAAAGTATCCAAGGATAGAACTGCACCGCTCACACTTTGGGGGCTTTTATTTTGTTGGTTCTTAATCTTTGTCCCTTGTCTCTGTCCTTAATGAGAAAGGTTACCTGTTTCAAAATTCATCTTTAGTGCAGTAGTTCCCAATTTTTGCTGCATATTAGAGTCTCCTAGAGAGCTTTTAAAAATATAGATGTTCAAGTCAATTAAACACCTATAGTTGGATAAGATATTTAAAAATGCAATACTAGTATGCTGCTAAAGCTGAAAACTGCTGCTTAGCTAATCAGAACGGAAGGTTCAATTTTTCAGGGACACAGAAGTTGCCAACGTTAAGTCTGAACCATCTGTGGAGAAGAAGTTGAAACTTGCAGATTCGTACCTTGCTCAGAACCACACAACTTAAAGTAGGATTCATGGCACCAGAAATCCAGGTCAGAATGTTTCCAATGGTATCATAACTATAGCCTCAGTTGCTCATTAGTTCCCAGAGAAGACAACAGAGTTTGGGATGCTAACACCTTAACAATGAACCAGAGGCAGATTGGCAGTCAGTTTAGCCTGCACACTGACTTTCATTACCAACAGACTGCCTTGGATTTGACTTAAACCCAGAATCATGGACTCATACGTATCCTGAGATCAGCCAGTCAATTGACTCATGTAGGAAAATACAATTCTCCATGAAGGATCATGTCCACTCCATATCTTTCCATTCAAATCGTTAGTAGATTTCAGAGCAAATACAACTGATGAGCCGAATTCTTTTGTGGGTTGCTGGTTTGCAACCCTCAATTTCAATCCCAGCTCATACATAACAGCACATAGCTCTGAATTCAGGAGGAGATTCCCTGATCTGATTGGGTATTTTTGCCTTAAGTCTGATACTGAATCCAGAGGCTGGAGAGGGTAAGTCCAGGGACAAATTTTCAAGTGAGAATAAGAACCAGAATAAAATCTTAGTCCCCTGCCCTATGTATGCTTTTCTGAATGCTATAAGAACACGAATCCCGGATCAGAGAGTCAGATTCAAATACCAGTGGGAGACTGGCAGCAAGTTACATTCTCCTTAGTAAGCCCTGGCTTTTTCCATTATGAAAATTAGGAAAATGAACTAGTTACTTCATAATGTAGTTAAGGGAAATTCAATAAAAGCATGCGTGCTGGAGGCTTAGCTCATTGCCAAGTGCAGAGTGAGGATCCCTTAGCGGGTACTTTTGTTCTTGTTCGTTCGTCATGCCATGTTGCTTCCATCTCAAAAAAGTGCATTTTCAGAGTTTCTGATGTTTTTAAGGATTAGATAGTTTCAAATTGGCTCTCCTTAACCCAGCAACCCTTGTCTCTTTGCCACCGGAGCACAAACCCACCTGAGCTCACCATATTGAAACCTCTGTACACAGTGAGTTCTACTTGACACTATGATGTTTGGAGCTAGGCTGTCACAGGCTTAGGATTGTCTGCTTTGTACCCGAGGTTAGGGACCTGCTATAGGGTCCCTCCAAAATATGACAAATCTGGTTTTTTAGGGTAATTGGGGGGGCATTCCTGGGGGTAATTGCAATATCCAGAATATATACACATTTTATATTATTTTGTTAAAAACTTGTATGGTTGTTCAAAAATAAAAAATTTATTTAAAAAAAGATATTCATGAGAAAAGGGTAGCTCTAAGAAGAAAGTAAAGGTAATTGGAACATTGGGAATCTTTAGACCTGAGCACCCTGAAAACAATTTAGTTTTTTCCCTAGCCTGAGTGAGAGCAATTTGGCCTGGAAAGCTGGCTTGTTTATTTTTTGTCGCTGTCTGCAGCATTTTGCCCTAATCGTGTCCCATCCATCATTGTTTAGCAGACTAAAAGGGCATGCGTGTGTAGAATGATGGTGGTGGGCCATGCTTTCCAAGACTCCAGAAGCCTCCCAATCTACATGCTTTTAACAGAACAAGATTTCCAAGTGATAAAAGGATGTGCCCTGGAAAGAAAAGTCCTGCATCCCTTTCTTGGGACCCAGCCACAGTGGGAGTGAAGCATAAGCTGGCAGCCCCTTGGTCCTCTTCTGGCTTGGGCTGCTGAGTTGCAAAGCCTTCTCCCTGCCCTGGGTGCGGTCCTTGTTGGTAACCACAAGGTGGCATCACAGATTAAAGTGAAATACCACAAACCTGCGACCAGGTTCCCAGGTGAGGCCTTGCTGTTCCTTCTGCACCTAGGAGTTAAGAGGACATCTGTCCCAATCTGTTCATTTTACAGATGGTGACACTGAGGCTCAAGGCAACTCTCTGAGGAAGTTGTGGTGTAGCAAGCCTGAATCAGAAAGGTAAAAGCAAGCCCTGATATTAGCTACCCAGGCAATGGACATTGCTCCTCAGTGTAACACACAGCAGTGTGACTTTAAAAGAATGATTTTCTCCACTGAAGTGGCTATAATAAATGAAAATGTAACTGCCATAAGGGTAGGTATTGTGCCTGTTTTACATGCCACCTAGGATCCTGGAGTTGTTTTACAGAATACTGGTCTATGATGTCATCCATATGCAGATCCCTGCCTCTTTAGTTTCTTCTGCTCCAAGCTAAGATTCTACAAGTTCATGAAGAAAAACATCACTTCCCCCTTCTCTCTCATTTACTCAACACGTAAATGATTCTTGAGACCCTCATGGGTGCAGGAACTGAACAGTGCACTTCCTGGAGGCCTGTCCTGTCCTTGTCACTGAGGGGATGATGAAGGAGCCCTGGAGACCCTATCCCGATCTCAGTGTGCAGTCAACTCACAGGGAGAGTGTGTAGGTGGGCCATGGGCCTTTCGGGAGTCTCTCTGCTTTCCCTCTTCTTCCAGACTGACCACTCCACAGAAATGTGACTCTTGGGGAAGTCAAGTGGCATCTGAAGCCCAGTGGTAGAGTCCAGTCCCCTGCGTAGACCTGGGCATTGCTCTGCAGGTAGGTTGCATGGGGTCATTTCTCATTCTAAATTTGTCATTTTCTGAGGCACCTTAGGAGAGGCACTTTGCTTTGTGCCTCAAGTTCTCCATATCTAAAATCCTCTCAAAGTCTAACATCCTGTAGTTCCAGATCAGCTAATACAATCCTCTGCTGGCATGGAACACGTTAGCAATTGGATCTTCTCTCCTGCATTCTCTGAGTTCCCCAGGAAAACACTGGCTATGCACTATCCAAAACATTGGCTGTCCAGTGAAGAGTCGCTTCTGGATGAATCTGGAGTGTGTGCTCTTTGGAAATCTCTAAGGGTGCAATTTCAGAGAAAAAATAAATATCATCATGCTGTTCTAGAAAAATCCTTTTCCATCAGATAAAATGTCAGCGACTCTCAGTAGGAAAAATGGAAAGAGAAAGACTTTCTTGCCAATATGACTCCCCAGCCCTTTTCTCCTCCCTCCCTCTGCACCTCCTGCTCCTTGACCCCTTTTCTCTCTGATGTCCATTTGATTTTCATGAGATCCACTCCAATCTATTTTTTCCTTTCCCTCTCTAGTATATTGTGCTCATATACAAATATGCAACAGCAAATCCCATCAGTATGCACAACTACAATATACCAATAAAAAGTAGGAAAAAAATGGATGAAAACAGAAGAATTGGGCCTAAATAAATAAACAAATCACTTGCCCAGGTACAGCTTTGTTCTTTTTTCATATTTTAATGCTCAGATTAGCCAATAGAAAACCTCACTCAGAACTCTGAATATCTTCAAGTGATGTTTAAGAACAGATGGGAGGCTCTGATTCAAAATTTGAATATCCATGAGGTAGAAATCTCCACCAGACAAAACCCCACCAATGTTGGAAAGGAATACCAAGCTAAATCATCCATGTACAGGTATGAGTAGTTTGTGGTGAAGTTCAGTCTGAGCAGGATCCTCCCTGATTGTAATTTTTCTCTGGGTTTTTTCTCCTAAGCCACATAGGGATTTTGTTGATACTCTTTTCAGCCTTGGTTTCCCTATATTGAAAATTCCCCATCACAGTGCAGAGCCTGCCTCCCCTCCTCTTAGAGCCTTTTCCACTCCTTCATGAGTTTCTCATGTAATATGGTCTTCAATCTCTTTTCCAGTTTTCCCAATGTCCCTTGAGTGTGGTGGCCAAAACTGCACAGTCTCCCGAAACACTACCACACAATTTGCTCATGTGCATTCTAAACACAAGCACTACAAGAGGCAGAAGGTATGGCCTATATCTCTGAAGAGCCATTCTACACAACCTTCACATTCTGCACAATTGCCAGAAAAATATATTAAAGACAAGAGGCTTAAGGAAGTTTACCATGAATGGGACAGAATTCAGCACATATGACATATGTAGTGTTCTTAGCATATCATTTGATTTGTCACCTTTCAGGTTGATGCTGTTCTACTCCAAATATGCCATTAAAGTGATGCCTTCATCCATTGCCTACAAGTGCTTCCCCTGTGATTATCAGAAGAAACACACACTCAGTGGACAGCGATGCTGGTTGTATTCTGCTTTGCTTCCCTCCTTTCTTCTTTTAAGTCTGGGATGGCCATGTAATCAGAGCACTCTGGCTCATTAATACCTTTCTATTTTCTGAACTGCCATAGCTGAAGCTCAGAGAAAAAATAGTTTGCAACCAACCAAGGTGGGCTGGAGTCCGTCCTGGATTCCTCTGGCACCTGCACAGCCACTGCTTGTTTCTTCCTGTTGCTGGCTGCACAAGTGAAGTCATCTGGCTCTGGGATGGGGGCTCTGGAAATGGGGTGCATGTGTAGCATGTCTTGGGCAACTCCGCTCTGCTGCTGACTTTTAAAGCATCAGTGAGGAACAATTACCCAGCTGCTTTGGGAACCCCATCACTTTTCTTGTAATTAGAATACAACCCAGATCTTTACCATAAATGTGTATAATGTGCTATGGCTTATAAAGCAAAACCATATCCATATTTTCACTTCCATCTGAACACAGTCCTGTTGTGAACATCACCGTTTATACCCAAGGAAATGAAGTCTTTGAGATTGAAAGAAGTGGGTCATGCAATAAAGACCAAACAAAGAGGCAGATGCTGAATCTGAACTCAGGGATGTTGACCTTAATTAAAGCCCTGATTAATCTTCACACCTCATGGCTATTTCCAGGACAACATTCATTGTGTGTGATGTGACCATTTTGAAGCTCTAGTTCCAGAATTCTACCTCTCTTTGGCCTTAAGACAAGGATTGGTATGAGTGTCCCCATATTACAACCAATATATATAACTTTCTTTGGTTTTCTGCCCTTTGTGTTTAGGAGAAATAGAAACAATGATTTAAAGTTACAGGGTGGAATTGCATGTGTTTGTATGTGATTGAGTGTGAGTGTGTTTAACTGCAAGTGTGTGTTTAATCAACACAACTCATCTCCCTAATTCAAGTTCTAGGGAAAACCTGTGGGGCAAAATTAGAATCAAACCAATTCCTTCTCCTTCTTTTCATTCCAGAACAGTGAAAATTTCCATTCACAAAAATGTACCCAAACTCAGAAAGATCTGAAAATGTTTAAACAAAATTTACATTGTTATCAATATAATCTCTATCCGATGAGTAAAAATTGAGTTATGTGGTTTCTAAAGATGCGAAATATGTAAATCAACATTTGACTCTCTCAGTTCACAATAATTTATGTTTACTAGTAATTTGAAATTGACCAAGAGCCTTTGAATATAATTTTATATTTAGTTCTTCCAGTAATCATACAAGGTAGATATTATCATTTCCACTTTACAGATGCAGAAACCGAGGCGTGGAGATGATCATCAATTTCCCAACCACTGAGTGACAGAGCTAGGTCAAGCAGAACTCAGGTCTGCATGGCTCAAAATATTATACACAAGTTCTTAAAATTTTCCGTAAGGGACAACTGTTTCCTTTGCTCTTCAACCACTGGAAAACAATCCTTCTGCCAGCAATTGTCAAGGTCTCAACAACCTTAGTTCAGGAAAGGTATTAATTTAGAATTTTTTTTTTAAATCAAATTGCTAAAGTGATGGGACAAAAAATAAGCGAGAGAAAAGGAGCCCATTCATTTGGTCAAGTCAACCTGTAGTCACCTGGACATGTGGAAAGTACACATGGCAGTTTCTCCATGTCACCCTGGATCATGGTCATGACTCTCTGGGCTTTGCTAAAATAGCAGAGATGATGCTTCCCAACTGTTCCACTGGTCAGAGTCATGAGAAGATGGTTAGCAGTATCAGCATATGTAATATTGAATCCAATCAGTACCTAGGGTTCCCAGATTTGCCAGAGAGCCTGTACATGGGGAACATCTGAACCTAGAGTTGAAAAGAATTCCTTGAAGAATAGCATGAACATGACGAAGCATTTTGTTCTCTAATGAGGTAGGTTGAATAGCATCATATGATTAGCAGGGACCTTGTTTTGGTCAGCTTCTTTTGCACTGTGACCAAATAACCCAACAGGAACGAACAGGAATAGTTTATTCAGGAGCTCATGGATTCAGAAGTATCAGTGCGTGGATGACCAACTTCATTCCCCAGGACTCAAGGAGAGGTGGAATATCAAGGCAGAAGAGTGTGGTGGAGAAAAGTAGCTCAGGACTTCAGACCAGGAGGGAAAGGCTAAGCTCAGTTCACAAAATAAATATCCCAAAGGCATACACCCGATGACCCATCTCCTCCAGCCATAAACTACCAGCCTACAGTCACCACTCAATGAATCCCTATCAGGATTAACGTACTGATTAGATTAAAGTCCTCCTAATCCAATCTTTCCATCTCTAATCATTCTTGCATTGTCTCACATATGAGCTTCTGAAGAACAATTCACATCAAAACCATAACTCAACCACCTTCTAACTCGATCATCTTGTATTGCAGATAGAAATGCAGACACCCAGAAAGGAAAATGACTTGCTGATGATCCTAGGGAGGGTCAATTATAAAACTAGACTTTTGACTTCTAAGGAAGACCTTTTCTCTTTCATTGCTTACTGGAGATTCACTGACTCTCCCTATGCCTTCTATTCTCAGAGTAATTAAGTCAAGGAAACAAAAGTAGGTCATAGGGCTGGAGCAGTGGCTCAGTGGTTACAGCTCTTGCCTGGCATGCACAAGAACATGGGTTCATACCCCAGCACCACATACACAACCACGTGTTAGAGCAACGAAAGCCACATGAAAAACAAAATAAAGTTGATTTTTTCTTCCTACCTTTCTCTCTCTTTCACTGTCCCTCTCCCTTAAAAAAAAAAAAAAAAGTAAGTCATAGAAGTCATAGACCTGGCTTCCAGGTTGAGTAGAAAACAGATCAGTTAACAGAACTGTAATGCATGCAAAAAAAGGCTGCACTGATGTAATGTGATAACAATAGCAAATTCTTCAGTGGGATCAATAGTTCTCGTCACGACCCCAAGAGGAGGACGCGTTCTTATTTTAAGGTTAAATAATACAGAATTGTAAAGATTGAGTATTAGGCCAAGGTTATTCCCAGCAAGTATAAATTAGAATCATCAGTACAGCATGGACTTGCAGTAATCAGAAAAGGAGAAATTCCTGTCTGTCCTATCCAAGGAGGAGAAAAAACTGAAGCCTGAGCCAAGTTTTCCAGGGAAGAATGGGTGAAGGAAGGAGCTAGATATTAAAGACTGAGGAAGAAGTTTACAAAGATAGAAATGTAAGGGCATATTGAGCAACCAGAGGAAGTGTACCTTTGTGTGGAGAATAATGAGACCTGATGAGTGGCTGGCAATTTTGTGGCTCTCATATTACAAAGAGTTTTTGCAAATACTTCCAAAGAGCTTCCATTTCATACTGAGGTCAGTGGAGGAAACTCTAGAGAGTTGTACGCAAAGGAGACAACATGATTCAATTTTTGGTTTAGATTGTTTTGGATTCATAGGTAGGGTGATTGGAAGAGCAGAGAGGAGAGACAAGTCACTCACACGCCAGAATGTGTAGGATGCTATTAGCAGAGATGCACCTACTTATACTCACAGGCATAAGAAAGTCTGAGCTAGAGGAGGCCAAGAAAGTTTAATGAGCATACTCAGTAAATAATCACTGAGACTCAAACTATAATTCTAGTGCCTCTGGCTTGATGCATGTGCATGCATTCACATTAATTTGCATATAACATACGTTAATGCAAATTATATAGATACACATTTATAAATGCATGTGCACATGTATTTATTCATTAAATGCAAATCTTCCCTCAATGCACTGTCACCTATCTTAAAACAAAAATGAGACAGGGTAATTTCCAAACTCCTTAGTGCAACTCACTGGACTAAGGCTGTCTTCCAGTCCTTTCATACCTTTCCTCCCATTCACCAGTCCAGCCTCATTCTTCACCATCCCACCCCAAGTCCATGTACTGCTACATTCTGGTCACACCATGCTTCTTTCTTCCTCTAAGAAGTTGTGTTCTCCTTTATTTCCTTGTCTCTTTTAATTTCTCATTCATCCTGCAGGTTCCAATGTTAGATAGACATTAATTCTTCTGGGAAGCAAGCCTCCCCCAACTATCAATATAGACTTAGAGGTCCCTCCTATATGATCCTAATGCACACATTGAGCGTTTCTCCATTATAGCACTTATGATGCTCTACAATAATTGCCATTTTCCATCAGTGTCCAATTTCTTATCCTCAGTCCCAATGATATTTGTCTTTTCCTTCTCGAACTCTGAATCCTTATTGCCAGTACTTAAGCAGAGGTTAAACAATGAGGACTGTCTGGAAGATCACAGGCAATGAGTTAGTATTTGCTGAAAAGGTATAAAGCAAATTAATGAATAAGTAAATACATAAATCAATGGAATATAGAGACAACCCACCAATAAAAGTGAGGTATTGATTGTATCTCACCATTGGGTAGTATTTGAAGCAATTATGGGACTTCTTCCTTTCCTCCTTAGTCTAACTTGCCAAAAATTTCATAGGATTCATTCAGCAGCAAGAAAATCCTCCCTCCAGAATTTTTAGGAAGATATTAGGAGAGAGGCACCTGCTTATAGTCACAGGAACAAGATGGAGGAGGACTTAGAAAGTATGATTTTCTGTGTTTGTAGTTAATACCTCCAACGGTTTTAATAGACTTCCATTACCTCCAAAGTGTAGCATTATCATGACTACACTGAGTACACATTGGGATCTTCCCAAGTGGTACTCAAGTAGCAATCATGATTTTTTAAAGTTAAGATAACTACAGACAGAGAGTCCAAGTAAATCTTGTAAATTATTCTATTCTATTCCATTCCTTTTCATTCCATTCCATTCCATTCCATTGTACTCTACTCTATTCTTTTCTATTCTATCCAGTCCTGCCTAATTCTATGCCACCCTAGCCCATCCTAGTCAATTTTTTTATTCAATTCCAATCTAATCTATTTTTATCTTCATATTTTATGCCACATTTTGTACTAGGAGCTAGCATAAATTGTGGTGGCAGTATGAAATAAATATTCCTTGCCCTTAATATTTTCGTTAAATAAAAATCAAGGTTCAAAAGTAATTGCAATACATTTTCGTAAATGCTCTATTCAATTTTCTGCAAAGTTCAGATGTGCACAGAAGAATCAGTTTCTTTCTATGATGTCAAAATTACTTTTAGGAGGATGTAAAGGGAAAAATACACTGTTTAGAAGGATAAGTAGGAGTTTTCTAGAGAAGATCAGAGTTTCCTTTCTAGACGGATGAAAAATCAAAAGTGATGGATGTGTGAAGCACAATAATATCATCAAGAAATTATAGCTAATGTCATTTTGCTAGCAGGCAAAATGGAAGGTTCCTCTTCTTTCTGAATGATTTACTAGACACCTCTGAATTCTTCCCAATTTATCAACCAATCACCTTAAGAAATATTGTTAGAAGACTCATTGCATGCAATGGCAATATTTAGATGATTTAACAAATTCAAAGTGGAAGTGATGTCTCATTACTCTATATTTCCATGAATTTGGGTCAGATCTTCTTAACCATAATGCAAACCCCTTGTTTACTATGACATGACTGTATCTTAGTTATCTTCTTAGCCATCACATGAATTTACACATTAATCTCAGCATGTGTAGAATTACTTTTTTAATCATACAAAAAATCTACAATATACAAGACAATAGAATATATTGTTGTAATGGAGAGGACACTTAACAATATAGAGCATCTAATTCATTTACTTATTCCACCAGTAACAATCACGTACTACAACCTAGCATGTTTTAAGATAAAACGTAAGTGCCAGGCCATAATGGGTCATTGATATGTGCTTGCTGAAAGAATAATGAAATGACTGACGAAGGTTAAAAAATGAATATCTAGGTTCAGGACTGATCAGAAGACAGCACAATTAAGCAGACTGAGTATCTAATTACCAATGAAAAAAGAAAGGATGCTAGTATGGACTAGACCTCCTGTTACAAGCAACTGAAAAAAATCTACACAACAACTCTTTTAAGATATTAAACAATAGGTGGAGCATAACTATGATTGTTAAACATTAGCTAAACAAATACAGTGAATCCTAAAATCACTGGCTTCAGCCAGGAATTATGTTTTGGTCCACAGGCAGGAAAATTGAGACATAGTAGCTCAAAATAGAGTTGAAGAAAAAGAAATGGCTTCAAATTACTGAGACAGAGCCCCAGAAAGGAGAGAATTGTGCAGAGAGGGCCTTCAGAAATCAGGGCTGTCTGATTATTAAATTGAACCTGCTACAGTCTGAAATCAAAATGTAAAATAAAATAAGGCAACGACAAACCAATGACCTGAATGTATGAGCTAAGGATCTGTGAGCTATGAAATTCTGAAGTTTGTCCGAGGCAAAGCACATAGGAAAGAATTCACTAATTTCTCAGTTGAAATCCTAAAAATCCTCACCTTAGATAGAAGGCTAACCTAGTCACAAAGCAAAGGCTAATTTTTGTGCACCTAGTAAATTTCAAAAGAGCTAAGTGAACTGCCTGACCGAACAAAAAAACAACACTCCAAATAAAGGTGACAAAATCCAGGCACTCAACAATGAAGTATCTACAAGTTTGGTATAAAACTAAAATTTGCTAAATCAGGAAAGAAGAAAGAAAGAGGTGAACTAAATAAATAAATGCAACTGATGACCAAGAAAAAGATTAATTAATGAAAAATACCCCACAAATTATAGAGTTAATTGATTTTAAAATAGTTATTCTGAATATGTTCAAGGATTTAAAGGAAAATGTGAACATAACCAGAAAATAAATAGATATCTCAATGTAGAAGTGAAAGCTGCTTAAAAAAACTCAAAATACTAGACTGATAAACCCAATACATTTTTTAAGAAAAAAGCATTAACCAAATGTATTTAAAACAGAAAAACATGGTAAGTTACCTTGAAGAAACAAAAAAATAAGTAATCCTAATGACCATTCTTACTGAAAAATGAATGTTTAAGGAAGACTTTAAGTTAGAAATGGAGCACAAGAAGGTGCTAAGAGAAATGGGGAAGAGAACGTATATTAAAAAATAATGGCTAAAACTGTCCATAGTTGATGAACAAAATCAGATCCATGTACCCAAGAAGCTCAGTGAAGTTAAGAAAAAAAATAATAGAAAGAAAACTGCACATTGGCACATCATGATCAAATTGATATAAACTGATAACAGAACTTTAAAAGTGGTGCAGAGGGGCTGGAGTGGTGGCTCAGTGGTTGCAGCACTTGCCTGGTATGTGCAAGTATGCGAGTTCAAACCTCAACACCACACACACAGTGACGTGTTGGAGCAACAGAGGCTGTGAAAGACTAAATAAAATCAGTTCTCTTTTTACCTCTCACTGTGCCTTTCTCTCAAAAAAAAAAAAAAGCAGTCCAGAGAAAAATGATAAAATTACCAGCAATTTCTTTTTTGAAATGGTGCATATAGTACGCAGAATACAACAGAACAACATGCCAGTCTAGAATTCTACATTCCACAAAAAATCCTTTAACATAAAAAGTACCCCATAAGAATGAAACAGACTGTTTTAAGCTATTGATCGCTGAAATGATTTGCCACTAGCAGACATATTAAGGGGAAATAAGAAATATTAAAGAAAGTTAGGCTAAAGGAAGATGATGTTACGTGGGAAACAAAATCTGTTCAAACGAATGAACAACACTGGAGATGAAAATACAAAATGCATTTTCTGTTATTTCATAATTACTTAACAGCAATTGACTATTTAAAGCAAAATATAACAATACATAGTTAGACTTATTACTAACTTTCAGCAGTGTACTTTATGCTGAAATAGACATGTAGGCCAAAATTAAGAGGGCAAAAATATATGCAAGGCAAATGTTAACTATCAGACAACTGCAGTGACTATTAGTAGTCAAAATAAACATCTCAGAAATGAAAATTTCCAGGGATGAGGAAGTGGATCAGTGGCAAAATGCTTGTATAGCCTGCAGGAAGCCCTTGGCTGAATCAATCCCCGGCACTATTACAAAAAAAAAAAAGTTATGAAGAAAAATAAACATTTCCAGAGGAAAAATAAGGACATTTCATAACAACAAAAGTGGTCAAGTGAATTCAGTTAGAAAAACTGACAATGTTCTATGATTGTTATCGCATGCTCACAATTAGAGTCTCAATATGCACAGGCAAGAACATAGTATATATATATAAATCCACCTTGGAGATTTCCATATTCTTCTTTCAGTAACTGATAGAAAATATAGCCAGAAAATCAATGTAAAAGACTCAACACTATTAATGAATTTTTACTCATTGACATTTATAGAACACTCCACCTAGCAACAATAGAAAACACATTTTTCATGTATACATGGACCGTTCATCAAGATAAACTAGGCAATGAAAGAGGATTAATACATGTAAAATGATTGGGAGGAAAAGCAAGGACAATCCTGAGTTTTGATCTCAACCTCAGTATAAATGAGGATATTTGCATTATGTAAGTAGAATCTTAAAATCATTATTACAATATTCAAGCCCCTTCTGTTAACTCAGTGTGTGACTTTTGACTAGTTTCTTTGTAACCTTAATGTCAATTTTCTCAAAACATAATGACACAATGTACAGCTTTAAGTAGACGTTGTATCTTTCAATTTTTCCCATTATTATTTATGAAACCAACACCTAGGAAAAATTTGAGATAAGTATATATGTATATATATATAGATAGATAGATAGATAGATATTTATAGATATAGATATATATAAACATATATATGATGTTATGATGTCTTTGTGTGTGTGTTTTATTCTGTAATATTTCCTCTTTTACTTAGTTGTTTTAGAATGTGTTTTCTCTCTAAAATGTAGGGATTCTACAGATCAGAATTTCTTAAATACTTGTCATTACTTAATCTATTACAATTTCAAATAGATATGTGAAGGAAGTACAGTTTTTCAGTGATCTGTTTATTAGCTTAATAATCTGACATCATTACGGAACTGTCAATAATGTAATTGCTTGTTTTTGGAACAGAGTATCAGAGAAACACTAATCTATCTGCTATGCAAAATTGTATGAATGCTTTGAAGTATGAGGTAGCAACAATTGAAAAAATGTGAAATTTTCATGAATTACATTTTTATCCCAATGCTATCCCAGGAAGTTCATTTTGCAGTTGAAAATGTGAATTCCATAAGATGGTTATGAAAAGGACCAACGATTGACTAGTTGTTTTAAGAATGACTCAGTGTATCATGATTTTGCAACAATTTCTGACCTAATTTTAGGATTGACAATATTCACTTTGATAAGTTTTCAAAGTGCATTCTGCAAAACTATTGTCACACAGGCTGCATGAAGAGGAGGGAAGGAGAGAATTCCAGTTTTAAATAAGTTTTGGAAACAATGGACCTAAAAAAATTCACTACATAGATATTCTAGTATATTAAAATATATTATAAATCTCTGCACAGTGGGAAGGTTTTCAATTGTGTAAAGACCTCCCCAAACTTTTTACCATGTGCGTAGTGTCCTGTAGCAGCTGCAACAAATTAACGCAAACCAGATGGCTTAGAAGAACAGGAATTTATGCCCACACTCTGTTGGCTGGAAATCTGAAGTCAGTGTATCGGTGGACTGCACTTCCCCCAACCTCTAAGGGACAATCCATCTTTTGCCTCTACCAGCTTTGGGTGGCTGCTGGCATTCCTTGAGGTGTGGGCACGTCATTCCAGGCTTGCCTCTGTCATCACATTGACCCTTTTTCTTGTGTATCTGTTGAGTCTTCCCCTGACATACACTTCTTTTTTTATTTTATTCAGAAATTTATTTGTTGAACAATCAAACAAGCTTCTAATGAAATAATATATATAATATATATATAATATATATATTCTGAAAATTAGATTTACCCCCAAGAGCCCCCCCAACTATCAACCCTTATTGTTCCTCCCCACTCCCAATACATCTCTACAAATGCCTTAGGTTGTTTGACATTACACCTTATCAGGATTTAAAGCATGAGAATTGACCTCCTTTCTCAATGGCCAGGGTCCAGCTCCAGCCTCCAAAGATAAGTGAAGACATTTGACCCTTAGTTCTCTGGGTTATGCTTATTTCACTCAGAATAATTTCTTCCATAGCCATCCATTTACCTTCAAATGCTGCAATATCATTGTTTTTATTTGCTGAGGAAAGCTCCATGGAATATAATATGTACCACAGTTTTTGGATCCATTCATCCAGTGAGGGACATCTGGATTATTTCTATAATATAGCTATTGTAAATTGAGTTGCTATGAACATCGATTTCACTGTGTCACTGTAGTGTGCTGATTCTAAATCCCCTGGAAAAATATCCAGGAGAGGAATAGCTGGATCATATGGTGGGCTCATCCCTAGTTTTTTGAGGATTCTCCACACCCCTTTCCAGAGGGGCTGTACCAGTCTGCAGCTCCACCAACAGTGTGTTAGTGTGCCTCTCTCTCCACAACCCCTCCAGCATCTATTATTGTTTATTTTCTTCATTTTTGCCAATCTCTCTGGCATGAGGTGATATCTTAATGTAGTTTTATTTGCATTTCTCTGATTACTAGTGATATAGAGCACTTTCTCATCTATTCATTGGCTTGATCAACAACCCAATCAATAAATGGGCCAAAGAGCTGACTCACCCTTCTATGCTTACTTGTCAGTGGATTTAGGATGCACCTGAAAAATCCTGGATAAACAAATCCTCCCAAAATCCTCAACTTAACTGCATCTTTTGCAACGTAAAACTAGTAGCTACTCTTTTGCCAAACAAAGTGGTATTCACATATTCTGGGCATACACTTATTGGAATCCTCATTCAGCCCACTGCACCTTATCTTCTTTACTTTTTTTTTTATAAAGAAGAGAAAGGAAAGAGAAAGAGAGAGAAGGAATCCATTTTATTTAGTTTTTTTTATGTGCGTTTGTTGCTCTAAGACTTTGTTGTGTACATGGTGCTGGGATTTGAACTCATGTCCTTGTGCATGCCAGGCAAGTGCCATAACCGCTGAGCTACCGCTCCAGCTCCTTATCTCCTGTTTATTCATAATTTTCATTTTACCCATCATTGTATGTCATGCACTACACCACATGCTAAAGACTCAGCAACAAATGGAATTTTGACAGAATAAACTTCAGAAGATCCTGGTACTCATCAATAAATGTGCTTTGAAAAATGCTAAGGATATATTAAAACACTATAAAAATTATGTAATGAAAAATTTCTTATTAATAATTTAGCAAACATGTTCTTAAATTTCTTTTACTTATCAGGCACTTAGACATGAAAGTCAATGTAATAAGCAGGGTTCCTGAGCTCATGAAGCATGCTTTGGAAGATAGATATTAGCAACCATCCACAGAGGAGGAAGAAAAATTATTAGATTAAAAAAAAGAAAAGAAATTATTTTTAGAGATTGTAAATAGCAGGCTAGTAAGTTTCAATAATTGAAATAAAACTCTCACAATGATTTCATGAAAGAATTGATTGAGTGAAGACTAAAATAGTTTGAAAAGCAGACTAAAGAATGCTCCGGGAAAGCATTAATAAAAGATAGAGGGAAGACTATTGTCTTTTAAACCAAGAAATGTAAAAGATAAATGCAGAAGTATAAATATCCTTAAAAATAGACATATAGGGGCTGGAGCAGTGGCTTGGCAGTTACACTTGCCTAGTATGCCTGAAGACACGGGTTCGAACCCCAGCACAACTAAGTCTTGGAGCAATGAAAGTCACATGAAAACTAAATAAAATTGATTCTCTTTTTCTCACTGTCCCTATCTCTAAAGAAAAAAGAATCATGTGTGTAGGGAGATTAAATATAAAAAAAATGATATTTGAGAAGATGCCCAAATTAAAAAAGTAGTATTTCAAATAGAAAGTTCTCAGCTTGCTAATAACATGGATAAAGAAATGAAATCAAGGGGCTGGAGTGATGGCTCAGCAGTTAGGGGACTTGTCTGGCATGCACAAGGACGTGGGTTCAAACCCCAGTACCATGTGCACAACTAAGTGTAGGAGCAATGAAAGTTACATGAAAACTAAATAAAATTGATTCTTTTTCTCTTACTGTCCCTCTTTAAAAAAAAAAAGAAATCAAACCATTTAAGAAAAAGAGAAATAAACTAATTCCTGATTATTGCAAAGTAAAATTAAAGCCATCAGTAAATGAGAAAATTCTATCCAAATCTAGAAGAAAAAAAGAGACATGATCTATATAAAGAAAGTGGAAATCACATAGAAATCAATATTCTTTGTGCAGAACTGGATGCAAGAAGATTTACAGAAATAACTGCACAGTGTTAAAGAAACATACCTTGTGTCTAGCTGACTGCAAAAGCAAAAGAAAGTTTTAAGAGTACAAGTCTCAGACGTTTTCATATTATAAAATACCATTTGGGATTTATTCTTATGGAAAGAATTACAAGCCCATAATTAAATTCATGATGATGATAGAAATCTTGGAATCCAAATTAATTAATTGCTTAGTGAAATTATTAGTGATAACTCTATTGCAAATAAACACAGAGAGAAGAGAACAATTTAAGAATTCAGGCTGGTGGGCTGGAGTGGTGGCTCAGCATTTACCGTGCTTGCCCGGCACGCACGAGTACACGAATTCAAGCCCCAGCACCACGTACACAACTAAGTGGCAGAGCAACAAAAGCCATGTGAAAAACTCAATAAAAATTGATTCTCTCTCTCTCTCTCTCTCTCTCTCTCTCACTGTCCTTCTTTCTTTAGAAAAAAAAAAGGATATTTAGTGTTAAAAAAAGAATTCAGGCTAAAAATGAAATGATCAAAATTGTCAAGAGACTTCCTAAAGAATGGGAGAGAATCATGGCCTGTGATTCTTCTGACAGGGGACTAATATCCAGAATCCAAAAAATCCTCAAAAATCTCAACATCACAAACACTAACAACCCAATCAATAAGTGGGTCAAAGAGCTAAATAGAAACTTCTCAACAGAAAACATTGAACAAGCAATGAATACATGAGAAAGTGCTCTAAATCACTAGTAAGCAGAGAAATGCAAATGACATCTGTATTAAGATATCACCTCACACCAGTCAGATTGGCAAAAATGAAGAAAATAAACAAGAAGAGATGCTGGAGGGCTTGTGGAGAGATAGACACACAGGAGCACACCATCAGTGAAACTGCAGAATAGTACAGCCCCTCTAGAAAGCAGTGTGGAGAATCCCCAAAAAGTAGGGATGAGCCCACAATATGATCCTGTTATCCATATCTTGGGTATTTTTCCAGGGGATTTAGAATCAGCACATTACAGTGATATGGTAAAATCTATGTTCATAGCAGCTCAATTTACAATAGCTAAATTATGGAACCAAGCCAGATGCCCC
Organism: Aplodontia rufa; assembly: GCA_004027875.1. Classification (NCBI taxonomy): domain Eukaryota; kingdom Metazoa; phylum Chordata; class Mammalia; order Rodentia; family Aplodontiidae; genus Aplodontia; species Aplodontia rufa. Next base: position 29,835 of record PVKS010000276.1, read on the forward strand.
TCACTGGATGAATGGACCCAAAAACTGTGGTACATATATACCATGGAGTTTTCCTCAGCAATTAGAAACAATGATATTGCAGCCTTTGAAGGTAAATGGATGGCTATGGAAGAAATCATGCTGAGTGAAGTTAGCCTAACTCAGAGAGTTAAAGGTTGAATGTCTTCACTCATCTGTGGAGGCTGGAGCTAGACCCAGGCCTGTGTGAAAGGTAGTCAACTCTCAGGCATTAGACCCAGCAAAGGTGTAGTAGCACATAACCTAGCGCATTCACAGAGATGTATTGGGAAGGAGCAGGAAGTGTCGAGGAGGACGGGTAAGGGTGGGAGAATAGGGTGGGCTCTAGGGGGTAAATCTAATTTAAGAATGTATACATGTATTGTTTCCTTGGATGCAGTTTTATTGTAAAATAACTAAATTTGTTAATAAAACAAAAGAATTCAAGCTAAAACTAATATGATTTAATGAAAGGGAGAAAGATAACACTAACAAAAAGAAAATAGGATAAAGTGTCTTGATAAAGAGAAAATACACATTGAAAATCATAAAAACTGATGAGAATCTAACAAAACTATCATATTTCTTAATAAGTTGATTCTAGCTATAATAAAGAATTCAATAGAATGTATCATTTTTAACACAGGAGAAAATTTGTTTTAACCTTTGGATAGTAGGAAAGGAAATGAACAGAGAAAAATATCTTAGAAAATATAAATTATTAAAAAGTGGCAGAAATAAGTACCCAAGTAATGATGGTAAATTAAGTCTTCATGATTTAAATTCACTGCTTAAACCCTGGAGATCCGTAGACTCTATTTTTATGTCATAATTTACTAATTTCTTTTAGGACAAAAATTAAAATGAAGTGATATGGTATGGAAAAATACATACATATTTGAAGAAGATGTCTATAACAGAAGGCTGAGGTAGTAATTCTTGCTGCATGTAAATATCATTTGAAGCGAAGGTAAGAAAGAATGCAATAATAACAAAGTCAAAGGAACAACAGATCAGAAGTTTATAATGTTCACAAACAAAATAGTCACAGATTAAAGAAACAACACTGGAAGAATTTCATTGTGAAATTAAAATGGCAAAATCTTGTAGATTGAGATTTTTAACATGTTGCTCTAATAGATTTTATATATATATATATGTGTATATATATATATATGTATATATATCAGGATATATATCAGGAATTGGGTACTTAACCACTGAACCACATCTACAGCCTTTATTTTATTTTGACACAGGGTCTTGCAAAGTTGCTTAGGGCCTAAGTTGCTGAGGCTGGCTTTAAAGTTGTGATCCTCCTGCCTCAGCCTCCCAAGCATCTGGGATTACAGGGGTGCTCTACCACCCCCAGCTAATCAAATATATTTTTAAAACAACTAAAAGTAGTTTAAAAATTGCAGAAATATTATTAATGGGGGTAACCTAATAGATACCTACAAAACCTATATCCAATGGAAAGTATACATCTTTTACAAGAACATAAGAAACGTTCATAAAAATTAACACATAGGACACCAAAACATGTTACTAAATTTAAAAAGCAACAAAATGAGGACTGAAACTAAGATTTGCAATTTTTAAAAAGTACTAAAAAGTAAGGAATTATAATTTTTTATAAGGACACATTGAAGACTTCATCTATAAGTTGACATCTGAATGAAGACTTAAAGAAGTGTCAGTCATGTGCTTCTCTGGTAAAAGAATAATACATATACTATTTTATCCTTCTCTTATGGGCAAAATTTTAAAATCAGAATGTATTGTGCATTGCGTATGGGGTAAGGGAGTCAACACAGTAGGGAGAGAACTCGCCCTACTGTGTGAAGTTCGGAGCCTGAGCCTGGGCAGTCGTTCTGCTGGGTGGATCTGGCAGGACTCTGTGAAGCTTCACATGCATACAATCAGTGACCCAGGAGCCCTGCTGCGGGCTCCAGAGTCAGCCATGCATGGGTCCACCAAGGCACATGCATGATGAATCTGTTCAAAAGATGTGTGCGCGAAATCGGGGAAGCAGACCTAATCCAAATGTCTGTTACCAGAAAAGTGGTTACATTAAAAAGAAGAGGATGCTCACTCTGGAGTACAGTTGCGGTCAGAAGAAATAAAATAGATCCACTTAGAGGAATAAAATTAAATCTGGAAAACATAGCATTTACTGAATAAATTAAAAATTAATACAAGTGGACTAAACAAAAAATTATAATTTTTACTTGTGTAAATTAAAAATACACATATATATGAAACAATAAAATACATTTCTCTGATTGGCCAAATATGTAAAAGATCTATCAAATATACTTAGCCTATGTGCTTTGAGAAGGGAAGGGAATAGAGGCACAATTAGAGAATAAATGGAAAATGAAATGTAAATTGGTAGTATTTCTTGAAAGAATCAATGACAATTACCATGAAATAAAGTGTAAGAGTCTCCCAATTTCATGCCTCATTTGAAGTTATAAAAGAAAACAATGCAAACAAAAATATGAACATAAAATTATGCAAGTAATATGTAAAAAGAAAAATAAGAAGCAGAGACTAACATCTAAAACAAGAGACCAGTAATTTACACTGGTTATGTGTGATCATGTGTGTGTGTATGTGTAAATGTTAGCATGAACATGTCTTTCTGGTTGGTAAAATATGGATGTTTTTAGTATTTTCTTTATTTTTCACATTTCTGCATAGAAACTCTATTTTTATAATCAGTAATACAGAAAAGATGAAAAAAGAACATTTGCCTAAGGCATCTATAGTCCATTTTGACATTTTGGTTTTTAATGTCGTAATGTTTGAAAGAAACACAAACTGAATTAACAGAGATCAAAAACACAAAGAGAAGGACTGGTGAAATTATTAAACCCCATAGCCAAGGAGAAGCCAAGACCTCGGCGGCTCAGGAGCACAGCTCCACTCCCATCTGCAGTCCACCCAGCCTCGCTGACTCTCCAGACGGCTGCTTTCTGTGCTGTACAGTTGGTTTCTGCAGCGTATGTGAAGCTCAGCTTTTCCCGGTAGTCTTTAGTTGGAGAGCTAAATAAGGAGTCTTTGGTTCTCTCCTGAAAGGGCCTCATCACTGAGGCTTAAATTTAAAAGGCGCATCAGTACTAAGCCAGCAAAAATGGTAGGCTGAGTGGAGATGGAAAAACCTGGATGCCCAGTGCTCTCTAAAGAAATAGTGATTTCTTAAAAGGGTCAAGACTTGGCCATTTTTTAACTTCCATGAGCTATTTAAAAGATCAGATATCTGAATTTAAATCAGGAAATCCAGTTCAGACCCTTGCGATTATGCTGCCTTGGGTCATAGGAATAGGCCACAGATGACCTGCAATACCAAGGTGGTCACAAGTATAGATCACTTAGTCTTAGGAGATATTGACAGGTCCTTTTAAAACCAAGGTGAGGGGCTGGAGCAGTGGCTCAGAGATTAGCGTGCTTGCCTGGCGTGCTTGGGGACCCAAGTTTGAACCCCAGCACCACGTACACGACTGGATGTCCGAGAAACCAGAACCAGAGGAAAAATAAAAATTGATTCTCTCTTTTGCTCTTTCTCTCATTCTCCCTCACTTAAATTAATAAAAAGTAAACAAAACAAAACAAAATAAAAACTAACCAGGGTGAGAGCAACTTCATCACATTTCCTATTATGGTATTCTTTGGTAGACCAAGTCCAGTAGGTCTGATGTGGCTGAAAATTCTAAGGAATATTTCCAAGTGACACTGTTTCCTTTTGCTGGATAACATCCATAACACTTTTTCTGCTCCTTTAAAAAAGTTTATAGTTCTTTTGTCTTTCCATAGCAACTTAATATTAATTATTTTTACTTTTTTTCTACTTCTTCATCAGAAAACTAGTTGCTAACAAGATCGAAACATTTCAGGAAGAAGTGCTGATGGTCAGTGGAAGGGCAATTCTGATGTCAACATTTTCATGGTTTAATTGGTAAACAAAACCAGGAAGCAGGGACACCATTTTAATAGATGCTGCAAAGGCCTCAGGAATTTTCTTCCCCAGGATTCTATTTTATAAATGGGAAATTGATATACACATTGACCTCATTACAAACTAAATGCTACACTAAATTCTCTACGTTTATCATTCCTTATGCTGTTAAGAATATGCCAAGTGTTATAGCTAAATAGTTATGATTCATAGGAGATAACTGAGACTTAGAGAATATAAATACATTTCACATGTTCACAAAGTTAGAAAAAAGTTGAACATAGTTCCTGAAACCAGATTCCTCTCATGTACAAACCAGTATTCTATCTACTGTTGTCTTACCTCTAAGAGCAGGAAAAGAGCTAAATCAAGTGATACAATCTAGGTTTAAGAGCCACGTATGTAAAGTGAGATCATGTTACTACTTTCATCAACGTTTATTTGTAGTCTTATTTCAGCTTACCATGAGATGATAGATGATTTTGAACATCCATACTTGGAAATTATTCAGTATATATGAAGAAGTTTATATTAAATGAGAATCCTCCAGGAATTTAAACATTGTGAAACAGATTCTTCTGTACATTCATATGAACCATATAAAGTAATGACAAAGGAGACCAATTCAGTTCGGTTCAACGGACATTTATTGAGCATCTTTTTTATGGAAAAGGCACTAGGAAATCTTTGAGGACAAAGAAAAACAAAGCTGTCTGTGGTCTCAAAAAGAAGAAATATAGAAAAACAAGGAATTACAATTGAACATGGCCCATGCTGAGTCAGGAACAAGCAGCAAGAGGCTTTGCCAGCGTAACAGAAGGGGAGCCAGGGTATGAAGGGCTGATGGGGGTCAATCTCAGTAGATAATGATGCTGAAACAGAAACAATGAGGAAAAGCCAGCCAAATGTAGGGAAGAATAGAAAGTCCCCAAAGGAAGTTCGGTGAGCAAAGACCAGGTGCAAGAAACTCATGGAGAGGTTCCAACTGTGGTCAGAGTGGTCCATCTTGAGCACAGAGAGAGATCTTGCAGGAGACCAGTGAAAAATAAGGTTGAAAAGGTAAGTAAAGATTTTCCCTGTAAGCGACACTGAGGAATCAGGACTGAATTCTCTGGATTGGGGGCAACATGATGAGATAGTGATTGGGAGCCTGGGATCAGCAGAGTTCTCCTTTTTCTTCTGTACAAAGGAGGAATCTGAGTCCCAGGAAGAGAATTGACATTCTCCAATCCCATGTCACCTTGATGGCAGACATACTTATTCAGCCATTCCATAAAGAAGTGCTAGCAATGCTAAGAAGCCACAGTGGCAGACAGAGAGTGCTCTGCCCACATAGATTTTCCCACTACTGGGAATTTTTAAGTAGCTACCATTTATGGAAAAGAGTATACAGCCATTTAAATAAGCCACCTCTGCAACTCTCATATGCCCTCCTTCCCACCAGAATCTAAGCGTGTAAGAATGAGTAACTTGTTTATCTTGTTTCGTTGATGTTTTCAGAGACTCTTCCTTTGTACCTAGTAACTCAGTAAATATTTATAAATAAAATAAATCATTTTTTATTTGGGCACTTCTGCTGCCCCCATTTTTTCATTAAGATTAAATAATTCTTCTGACTCCCATTCTGGTGTACTTGGCTCTGGACATGACTTTACTTGCCCTGGTCTTCATCCCAACTCACTCTCTCAGGAACGAGAGAAAGAGCTGCAAATGAAATCCCATTTCAAAGAGCTTGATCTTTCCTCCCAAGGCTCTGTTATAATCCCCAGATGCATAGGAGTCAAATGTGTTCTCCAGAACCCTCTTCTGAACGAGACAGGATGGTCCCCTGTATGGCCCTGCAAGTGGTGCTCATTCTAACACTGGGAGACAGGATTTTGAGGCGATATGCCATCTTGGGACAGGCTGGAAGAGGCCTGTGGCACAGATTCCCAAGACACTCTGAAAATATGGCCCCATGTGCCTCTAAGGGTGGCTAACCGGCCTCCCTTCAGAGGCTGCAGGCCAGTTGTGGATCCTGAGACACTAGCTGCAACCTAGTACCTGCTGTGTGGCCAATACTTGATGCACATGCATTCCAGGATCCAGAGGGGACCAGAAGCTGCTTTATAGGATTCCCACACGCAATTAGGACCACTTCACTTCCCTCACCCCACCCACCACTGCCTCTCACACTTCTCCCCCTGTGACAACCGCCCTGATCAATCCTCTGAATGTACACTAAATACTATGTTTAAAATAATAGAAGTGCATTTGGAATGCTATGTCATCAACGGATCATAAAGATGGGAATAATCTAAAAGGTCAATGAGTGCCATGTCCCACTTAGTTCAGAGAAAATGATCCTCTTAAAGCATCATTTGAAATGATGTGAAGAAAATCAGTGTTTATAAATGAAATGTTTAGTTTTTATTCTACGAAGCATAGAATAGCACACCTCTGAGCAGAGCAGCTGGTAACACCATCAGTAGATTTCTTTAATCTACAAATATCCAGAGTCATCCACAGGGTTGAGGATAAGGAGAGGGAAAGGGGACTTGGGTAAACAAGGATTGATTGAAACAGCAAAGTCTTTAATTTGACTCTGGATTGAGTTGTTAAGTGAATAACTTACAAAGTAATGAGTAAGACTTCACAAATAAATGGAAAAATTTATATAAACAAAATCAGGGTGTCCCCAATGCCTTTCAACAGCAGAGATTCAGAAGTTTTTTAAAGCAATTAAAATCTGCAGGATTGGGGATTATTAAGATTTATTAAATTATCAAAGGAATATGTCAGACTTTTTGATTTTTGTCAAATTAATGGATATAAAGTAATCTCTCACTATTTGGTGTTGTTATAGTCATTTATTTGTGTTTTTTCATTTGTTTATTTTTGTTTTTAATTTTCCATAATTACTGGGGAAGTATAACATTTCAATAAGTTTAAAGACCATTATATTTTTCATGATTTAACTGTTTATAACCCTTGTTCAAATTCATCAAAATGCTATTGATTTTTTTTTAAAGAGACAAGGACAGTGAGAGAGAGAGAGACAAAGAGAATCATCTTTTATTGAGTTTTTCACATGACTTTCATTGCTCTGACATTTAGTTTTGTATGTGGGTGCTTGGGTTTAAACCCGTGTACTTGCACATGATGGGCAAGCACTGTAACCACCGAGCCATCGCTCCAGCTCCCATGCTATTGACTTTTAAGGCTCTTTATATATTATGGATTGTTATGGTTTAGATCTGGAATGTCCCCCAAAGGCTCATGTATTGAAAGCATTGTCCCCAATGCAGCAATACTAAGAGGCAGGACTTATGGGCAGCTACTGGATCATGAGAGTTCTGACCTGATCTATAGATTAATCCATTGATACTGAAAGGACTACTGAGAGGTGAGACCTAGTTGGAGGAAGTAGGTCACACGGTACATGCCCTGGAAAGGTCTAACTTCTCCCTGGCCACTTCTTCTCTCTCTGCTTCTCATCTGTCATGAACTAATCAGCTTTCTTCAGCCAAGCCCTTCCACCATGATGTCCCACCTCACCTCAGACACAGAACAATGGAGTAGGGCAACCATGGACCAAACCTGTGAAACTGTGAGCCAAGATATATTCTTCTCTAAGTTGTTCTTGCCAGGTAGTTTGGTCATTGTGATATAGAGCTGACCCATGGATAACTGTTTATTGATTTACCTATGAAACATTTTATAATCACAGATTTTGTTAAGATTTACCTATGGCAAAACCATTGAGGTATTTATATTCCCCAAAAGATAAATATGGTTGTTACTACTTTATGTCCTTGAAGATGATGATGGATAATAAACAGCATGTTCATTGCCTAGGTTCTATGCTTGCATTCTAGACAGATTAACCAGCCCGCAGGCCCCAACTGTCTTCACTCAAAGAAATGCCAAGTCTTGGGTTCCAGACACATCTCTTATCTTACTGTCTTCTTTTTTGGAGGACTGCAATTCGCTGATGGATACTCCCACAGGGAAAGGAGAAAAGTGTTCAATAGAAATGTTAAATAGGATGTAATCCAGTGCCTTGTTGGGAGGAAGAGCAGAAGAAATTCAAGACAAAGTCTACGTTAAATTCAGCATGTCTTCTTTATAAATATGATTTTATTATTATCTTATTGATTACTATTATCTTTTTGATTTATTATTATCTTTGACAAAATTATTTATGTTCAAGGTACACATCATGATGTTTTTACATATGCATATGTTGTTAAATGATTCACACCATCCAGCTAATGGGCACAGATATCAAGTCATGTAGTTGCCTTTTTGTAATGTCTGCGTGGTAAGCACATTCAAGATCTACTGCCTTAGCCAAGTTCAAACAGTAAATACAGCATTAGTGATAGTCACCAGCATTATTAACTATAGTTACCAGGCTGTACTTCAAATCCCCAGAATGTATCCATCTTATAACTAAACGTTTATAACCTGTGACCAACATCTTCCCACCCTTCCTACTGTTTAGGCCCTAGCAAGCACTGCTCTACTCTGCTTCTGTGAGCTCAGTTTTTTTTAGATTCCATATATAAATGAGATCATGCATCACTTGTCTTTCTGTGTCTAGTTTATTTCACTTGGTATAATGCTTTCTGTGTTCATCTCAGTTGTCATAAGGCAGGATTTCTTTCTTTTTATGATCATTCTTGGTATGTACTACTTGTTTTATCCATTCTTCCATAGACAAACGCTGTGGTTTTTTCCATATTCTGGATGTTGTGGATAAGAATTCAATGAACGTGGAGTTACAGGTAGCTCTTTACATACAGATCCATTGCCTTGGGAAATATAAATAGAAGTAGGATTGTTGGGCATATGGTAATATTATTTTTAATGTTTTGAGAATCTCCAAACCATTTTCCATAAAAGCAATACCCATTATATCATTATATTCCTATTAATAGTGCATGAGGTTTATCTTTTCCTATACCCTCAGCAATACTTGTTATCCCTTATCTTTTTACTAATAGCCATCTTAACAGATAAGAGGTGATACTTCACTGTGGTTTCAATTTAAATTAATGAACAGTGATGGTGAGGACCTTTTAATATACATTTTGGGTATTCATGTGTCTTGAGAATTATATAACCAAGACTTTGTCCATTTTTTAAAATTCCAATTCTTTATTGTTGTTTTAGTTTAGTTTTCTTTTTGATCTGAGTTGTATGAGTTATTTTGAATCTGAACCCCTTATTAGATATATGATTTGCAAGTATTTTCTATAATTTTATTTTCATTTTATTGATGAATCTATTTTCTGGGCAAAAACTAATTTATTGAGTTTCACTTTAGTTGTCTCTAATTTAGAAGTCATTTCTAAAACAAAATCATTGCCAAAGCTGATGTAAAAGAGCTCTTCCCTTAGTTTTTCTTTTAAGTATTCTAAGAGTGTAGATCTTATGTTTAAATCTTTCACCCATTTTGAGTTAACTTTTGTGTGTGGTATGAGACAAGAGTCTAAATTCATGCTTTTAGATGTGCATATTATGTTTCCTCAGCAGTATTTCTTCAAGAAACTATGCTTTCCCTTTGTGTGATAGTGGTGCCCTTATCAAAGATACATCCCCATGGACGTATGTTTATTTCTGGGCTATGGGTTATGTTCCATTGGTCCATGTGTCTGTTTTTATGTCATTACTGTACTGTTTCAATTGCTATAGCTTTGAAATATATTTCAAAACTAAGAACTGTGATTTCTCCATCTTCTTTTCTTCTTGTTCAAAATCACTTTGGATATTTGGAGTCTTTTATGGTACCTCAAGTATTTTTTATTTCTATAAAAATATCATGGGAATTTTTCTAAGGATTGTGCTGAATCTGTAGGTCACTTTGCATAGTCTGGACATTTTAACAATATTGCATCTTCTTTTCCATCAATGTGAATTTTCTTTTCATTTATTTTTATTCTCTTTAATTTCTTAATCAATATCTTAGTTTTTAGTATACAGGGCTTTATATCTGGTTAAACATTATTCCTATGTAACTTATTGTTCTTGGTGTTATTCTAAATGGAATTATTTCCTCATTTCTTTTTCAAATAGATTGTTTTAGGTGTGTAGAAATGCAATTGATTTTTGTCAGCATCTCTTAATGGGGACTAAGGAAAAAACAGAAAAATGACATACGGAATAATTACAATCAAAGCACAGATCTTTCAGATGCAAACAAATTTATCATTTGCAGAGCAAAAAAAATTGTCATTTATTATTGGATCTGATCTCAATGGATCTTCCTAGCAATTGCTGAGTGGAAATTGTAGAGAGGGAAATTGAGGTTAAGTTCTCACAGTTAGAAATTAACAAGCCTGGGGTTCAAAATTGTTATCTTATGCAAAATAATAATAATAATGATGATGTGGAAGGAAAAAAGAAGGGGAAAAATGGAGACTGAATTACAACAAGGTAAACTCCATGCATTTATAGTTAGGTCATTGTATAATCTCATGTTGTTTGTGCCCACAAAAAAGAACCAATAAAATAAAAATAAAATTTTTAAATCTTAGAGTACAAAGAAGTTATGATCTTATAGTTCTAGATTCTTTTGTCTGTTATCTAAAGGCAGAGACAGTATTTTAAAGAATTGTTGCATACTCTATCTCTGTTAGTGCATCAAATCATTAACAGAACTGCAAAATACATTGTGTAGGATAAATTGTCCTGTAGCAATGGCATTAACTTTTCCAATCCTTAAAGGGAATTTGGACCATTGTCCATAAATTTATAAGCACAAGTCTCTGTAATTGATCTGATATAGGAGAGCCCAGGTATGCAATTATTGAAGGGCATATATATATGAGAGTCCTTTCCTTAACACAAGCAGCCACATGATTTGTCACTGTGAAAATAATAATAACTGTTATCCCTTTTTCACTAATCAGCACTTGTGTGTAAGCCACATAAACTGTTCCCCTCCCTCGGTATACATTTTTATATCCATACTTTTCCTTTCAGTTGTCTGGTAAAGATTTCTGAGACACTAGTAGTCAATAGAAGCTGAATTTTCAGCCTGGGTTGAAGAAGTATGTTCACTAGAAAAAGGAATATCTACTCCTCCCAACTATCAAGCCTAGAGGACAAAGTGTACAAAGACTGAGACCCAGCCAGTTCAATACTAGACTCTGAAGGAGACTGAGAGGTACGAGCAGAGAGGGTAAGAAGAGCAAGGAGAGTTTGGTGTTCAAGAAGTTGGTGAAAAAAGAATTTCATTTGACAAGTTAGCTCTCGCTTCTCCGTAAAAGCTGACTGATTGCTTGGTCATTTAAGACCTCTTTGGAAAAGACACATACAACGGTTGCATCTCAGAAGAGCCTGTTGAAGGCAAACGACAAACAGTCAAAGGAATTTATCCATTTTGACAACTTTGTTACTGCTTTCGTTCCACTGACAAAATGCTTCCTGCTGGACATTAATTCTGGGATTGTACCTCTAGCCCATCTATGAATCTGGAGGCTCGATGGATCCCTATTGTGGCTGGAAATTTTACAACTCTGTGTTAGACTGGAGTATCATCTCTTTCCCAGAGCGTTCCTCAACTTTTTCAGGCTTTCTGACTTCTCTATAGATGCCTGCACTCATCAGTCAAGAACTTCTACGTGGACTTAAGAATTCTGATGTTCCAGATCGATTCCATGAGCTATCAGGTAAGAGGATCTAAGCAGACTGTCTTTCCTTTCCAACAATTTAATCGTGCATAACCTGCAAAACATATTTACTCATGTGTTCATCGGCTTTTTGGTCACGGTGACCAAAATACTTGACAAGAACAATTTAAAGGAGGAAAAGTTTATTTTGGGCTCAAGGTTTTAGAGTTTTAGTCCATGGTCTTCCTATTTCATCACTCTGGTCTGAGATGAAGCAGAACATCATGGTGGATGTGAGTAGCCAAGGAAGGCTGTCCAGCTCATGTCAGAAGGCAGCAGAGAGAAGGAGTAAGAATCAAGGACTAAAACCTAATCCCCAAAGGCCTACAGTGACCTACTTCCTCCAGCCATGCCCCACCCATTGATCCAACTCATCAACCCATCAATCCACGGATTAGGTTACAGCTGCCATGATCTAATCATCCTGCCTCTGAACCTTGCTACATTGGATGACCCATGAGCATTTTGGGGGACACCTCATATCTAAACAATAACATTCCAAGTGTCACCTGAAAAGATTTAACTGGGCTATACTGTGATAACGCTTGATAAATGATAACATTTGGCTCATCTGAATCATTATCATTATCATTATTCCAGCTCTGTTTCCTGTGATTGAGACCCCAAGGCCAAGGATGACGCTTCTTTCAACTCCCTCCGTTTTTTCAAACTAGTGATAAGCTACTCGATGGAACCTTTTGGCCTCACCAAGCGTGGAAAAGAAATTAAAAAAATTACAAGTCCTTTTTTGCAACTCAGCTATCTATAAATAAATAAATAAGCACATGAAAATAAATTACAAATCCAACAGCACGGTTTGCCCTGAACTATGTGTTTGACGTTAAAAACCAAGCCTCCCCCTTGTGAAATTGAAATCTGAAACATTGTATGTGATTATTGTCCCCCTTTTAAAGACGGAGCTGTGGTTGCAGAAATAATTTAATAGAATTCGCTGCATTTCCCCTGCAAGCGTGCCAACTCCAAATGCAATTTCCAGATGCTGCTATTTGTTATGGCTCTTTCACTCTACCTGGCTAAGGAGTCAATGGCTTGTCCCTCTCGGCACCTCTTGTTAGCAATACTTGGCTGATGTATGTGCCAGGTAAAAAGAGCACCTGGGGGATTGCTTGCCCCAGGGTCAGCATTCTGGAGACCTCCAGGATCCCAAGTTCAGCACCTGTACTTTGTGTTTAAGAGCCAAGAAATTGAGGGAAAAGTTGAACTGGCCAAGATAGGATGTCAGGCAATAATCCCAAAACAGATTTAATAAAAGATATCATTCCTTTCTACTATGTTTTTTTGTCAGTTATTTCATGGGAATTGCCACTTGGAGTGTGTGGGGCCAAATTGGGGCATTGCCAAACCCAGGCTCAGTGAGAGTGAGGCTTTCAAAGGCTTATACCTGGGCCGCTTGCAGCAAAGCTCGAGGAGTGGACGTCTCTACCAGTGTTCTTTATCCCATGTGCTTACTGCTACAGTCTGAGAGAGCAGGCTACAAGGTGCGGTCTCTGAGTAAAGAGATTTCGTTAAGGAACACACATTTGCTGCTATCTTGGACAAATAATTTTTCTTTTTGGACCTCAGTAATTCCATCTATACACTGAGGAAGATCCTCTGGCTAAGGCAGCTTTTAGGTTTATTCATTTGTGATAAACTCTGGAGGTGAACAACAGAAGGATACAGGGGAGACAGCACCTGCTGTGAGCCCTGCCTCCTGGGCTCCCATCTGCTATAGCCTTTACTGCCTTCTGCTTATACAATTTTACTCAAATTTTCTCCCTCCTGAGCCTCAGTTTCCCCAACTGTAAAGAAGGAACTGAACAAACCTGCCAAGCTCCATTCGATGTTCTGCTGCTCCGATTCCCTCTATCCTTGGTTTTATAGGGACTGTCCAGGCTGTGCCGTGTTGTGCATCAGCACCCACACCTAAAAAGAAAGAAACCTGTGAACGTTCCCAGTGGGCATTTGGAAATGTTCTTTAAAGCCTCTCACCTCTGAAATAGTCCAAGGCTAAACTTATGCCCTGCCCAATTCTGGTTACTGGTTCTCTACTTGAGAGAGAACATCAAGGCAGAGTCCTAGCAATAGAGCTGGAGGGAAATGGACTGCCTTGAGGTGAATCACAATCTATACTTTCTTCTATTTTTGGTTCTGCCCTTACCTGTGTGTAGGGGGAGAGGAGTTGGAGGCCAGGATGGGGCTCAGAGTTACTTCCTGATGATTCCACTTATCATGTGCTCTCTACTGGCACTCCTATCCAGTGCCCCAGTTGCATCTTGGGCTCAAGCCTAAACATATTGGCTCACGTTGCTAGCATTACCTATGCATCTTCTCCCACCCAATGCCCTTCAGTAACATATAAACATAATCATATTACTGTTGCTAAAAATACAGCAATGGTGACAATAAAATAACTGTGACAAATCTAGCAATCATTATGGACTGAACTGTGCTGCAAGATCTACATATATATTACATCTGTTCCTACATTTTTCTGTGGATAGGAGTGTAAATGGAGGCAGAGGAAGGCAGTGATGAAGTAACTCTGAGTGCTGGAGACAGATTTGTATTTTGGTTTTGTTCTATTTATGTTGCTATTATTGCTATCTGGTTCATTGGCTTTTTTCTGATTTTTTAATTTGGAGCCTCTCTCACATGCTAAGCATACGTGCTATCACTGAGCTACAGCCCCAGCTCAAGCCCTGCATCTTCAAGTGCCTAGATTATCCTCCCTACGTGATACTGAATTCCTACAATATGAACCTAACCACCTCCAGCTTGTATCTCTTGTTTTGCCATTTACTCCTGGATTTGGCAGTTAACCCTCACCAGATGGAGATACACCTTCTAAGGTTAGAGTCCATACACAGATTTTTTTTTTGACCTCTCACTTTGACCGGAACATAGTGCATACTCCAGACACAGTATCAGTCATCTCATTTAATCATCAGATTGGAATGAGGGAAAGATGTTAAGGGATGTCAGGAATCTTCTCAAGGTCACACAGTTAATTAAAATGTCCATAAGATTAAACAACTCATGAAGTGCTATATCGGCACAAAGTCTCTCAGTAAACCTTCAGTTAAAAATCAAACAAACCACTTTTCGGGAAAAAAGGCATCAGTTTATAATCTGGGCATGTGAACTGGGAGCAAATGGGAAAAGTGACCTGGACTAGAGGGGTTTCTGGTGATGTCTGTATGTGATTTGGTGGGATCAGAGGGATCACTGCATGGTTTCAGAAGAATTGCTGGCAGAGTCCTTTTCTATTGCATTTAAAAGGCCTCTGTCTTTTAAGTACATATTGATTACAGCCCAAATAGCTCAATTCTATTCTTAGCCCAGCACCTTAATTACAATGCGTTCTTAGTCCAACCTGATGGTTCAATCCCTCACCATCCTCTTCCCCCACCCTATTTTTAATACTCAAATCATAATAATGCATTGCAATGATTTTCTTTAAAAATAATGATCTGCAAGCAAATACATTAACAATATCATAATCATGTTAATCAATTTTAATAATCTAAAAAACCATTTTTCTTGGCAGACTGAGCTTCAATGCCTACCTTTAAAAATATGCTTATGTAACATTTATGATTATATAATAATATTAGTAGTAATGATGGATGATGGATAATAATAATGATATAATAATAATATTAGCAGTAATGATGAATAATAATAATGATAATAACTTTTAAGCACTTTGTATGTTCCAGGTACTATACTATGACAGTCACATGTATTGTTTTCTTATATCTAATCATTACATAAATACCATTATTATTCCTACTTTGCAGAACTTGAGCTCCAAGAAGGTAAGGAATTTGCTCAAGATCACATAGCTAGTGAAAGAGTCTGGAATCTTTCTGGCCTTGGAGCATATGGATTCTCCTAGAAAAGGATAAGAAAGTGATTCAATAACTCCAGGACATGGATTTGGGCCTCAGAAGAGTTAACCCCCCAAAAGACACACCTATTATGTCCATAGAATAATGAAATGCGTTTGTGAGTACCATAGGTTTTTTTAATGGATTAGGGAAATTTAAGTGACTGCTCTAGGTTTATAGAAAGCAGAAATTTATTTACAGCAGAAAATGTATCTAGGAGACCCCACTACCAAGTATCAATGCTTCTTTCTTATGAATACCACCTCATAGGGCTCCAGCAAAGTTCATTTGCAGAAACATTTTCTCATATCTGGTGAAGTTGCGTAGTCAGACATGGACACTGGAGCACAGATCATTTAAATATTGGACTTTAGGTCACGCAGTTAATAAACAAATGCCAGGTGTCAAATCTTGATTTTTCATGAGCTAGGTACAGGAATTTTTTTACAGAAGAGGAAAATTTGGGGGAGTTGAAGCCGAAATTACACTACTTTGATAGAAGAAATAAAACTGTTGCTAAGGACACTGGAGAAAGTCATAGAGATTGGAACCGTGTTTGGGTGATTCATCAGAGACATCATCATACCACGTGGACCTTTCAGAAGAAGCTGAAACTATTAAATGCATTGTATCATGAGCAGAGAAGATCTAGGTTATGGTATTCCAATTCTCAAGGACTGATGATGGTCACCCTGTGTGCACTCATCTACCAAAATGTTCAATCCAAATGGAACCTAGAACATAGAGGAAAAATATTTCTGAGGGACAGCACCATTATTCACACCACCAATCACAATTGTTACTTTTCATTTCACAAATTCCACTAAAGGATGGAACATTCAAGTCATGCAAGCATAAGCAGTCAGTTTCTCCTCATGGCTCCCACTAACACTGTGACAAGATGGAGACCTGAGTTCTCTCATGGAAGCTTTCTTGGTTGTCGGTCCCAGGCTTATGTTTGAAGCTAAGAACTTGGGGATGTCAGTACCAAGCTTGTCTGTGACTTAGATCTTGTATATGTGCGTGTTACTTTGTTCTATCCTGGTGATTTTTTCCAGACTGAATTTATTGTTGTGATTTCTATAGGAAGTGGAGAGCAGGAATAAAAGCTGTGGTATATGTTGTTTGCTGCTCTCTGTGGGGAGATGGGAAGGAAAGAAAGATGTATAATAGCCTAGGCTGCCCCATCAGATTACAAGGGCGCAGAGGGCCCAGGGGAGGGCAGGCCCCGAATTGTGTGTCCTTGGAGAGGCTCAGCAACCAAGGGGCCACACCTTCATTGCTTTCTCTATGTGTCTCCCAATCTGATTCCTCACAGCTCCCTGAATGACAGGTCTTCTGCCTTAGAACATTTGCCCAGGTTGTTACCTCCATTTGCAATGCTTTTCTTCCAAGCCAACGCACACCTTAAACTCTCATTCAAATGTCATTTTCATGAGGAAGACCACCATGATCACACTATTTCAAAGCCCAACTTGCTACCTCTCTCAAACTTTCATTCTAAAATTCATTGAATTTTTTCCATAGCTTTGTAATGGATTTCATTCTATTTTGCTCACCAATCAATCCAAACCATGCAGATCAGCTTGGCCCAGGGTATTAGCACTTAAATAATGGTTAAAGAAATGATTATTTATTTCATACCATTTCCTGCAATTACTTTTCATTGCATTTGTGAAACTTGTTAAATATACTGCCTTCAAATGTTTCTTTCAAAGGCACTTATTTTTAATAAACATGTTCCAGGAATAATATACAGGTCCCCAAGTCATTTTAATATTACAGGTATCAACTAGTCAAACCAAAGGAGACATGTTTGATGAATGAATAAAGGCTAAACTAATCGTAAAGGACCTCTAAGGGCCAAGAGGGAGGAGGCAGAAGTGCTCTGGACATAGGCAAGGAATATTTTATAAACGAACGCATGAGATTATGAAAAAATTAAGTCACTTATGCAGCTTTTGGCTCTAATAAATGGTAGAGGCATCATTCTGATTCATTATTACTGACTTCAAGTCTTACCATCTTCAAATTATCCATTTTGTAGAGCTGATTGCTATAGATATTTTCTGCATTGAATGTTACGGTGTATCACAGAAACTAGAACCAATACTTAACATTCCCAGATTGTGGAATTGCTCCTGTTGCTTTTTAAGTTACTAATTGTCCTTCAAGGAAGCAAGCCTCCGCTGGGTCAGCCCTATTCAGTGACTTTTCAGTGGAAATTTCAAGGTTCTGGCCTCCTTGCCTCATGTGACACACTTCTTCAGGGCTATCGCCACTCCCGTGCTTCCCTGGAACTGGCTGAGGTCTCTGCTGTGTGTGCATCAGAACCCAGCTCCTCCCTCCACCCAGTCCTGAAGCCTTCATCCTGCACACTGGTGTGTCTCCCCTAAGTGTCCCTAATAAACTTCTGAAGTGCAAATCTCTACCCAGAATCTGTTTCCAGGGAACTTGATTAAAGGTAAAATATTAGGGAGTCTTAAGTTCAGAAACTTTTGATGGCTTGAGTAGCATACCTGAAATAGGTTTCAAAAGTAGGCAGTGTTGGTAACTTGCAGTTCCACAAAAGTTAAAACACTCTCTCTGAACTTTCAGAAGCACTTCCTGAAAACAACTATGATGTGCTTCACCTTGGGAGCCCTTCTGTTTCCTTAATGATCTTGGTTTAAAGCACTATCAGATTGACAGTCATTTCGACTGGTAACAAACTTCCCCTGAAAGCTCCTCTGGTCAATAAAAATACAGCCACCTCTGAACTGGGCATCATGCTGCATTATGAAGGAGCCAAACGCACATAAACCCAATTCCTCCTCTTGGTTTAGAAGATGGTTCTCTAGCTTCTGCACCTTGGAAACAGGAGCTTGTTAAAATGTCTATGCTTAGTCTTGGAATAGCACCCAGGAATTACTCCTGCTTGGTTCTAATATTTTGATACAAGTGATTCATCAACTACTCTGGAGAGTCATAAATGCTGCTGTAAAGCATGCATTGCTTGATCCAACCTTAGAAAGTATCAGACATCATGCCACACTGTGTGGGAAACTGAAAAGTAGACATGGAATATAGTCCACAACTGTCAACTGTAATCCCTGATACAGAGTGTCTATCATAATAGCGGGGATAGTATTCCAAATAATCTATATACATTTACTAAAAGGTAATTATAGGTCAGGTACTATGCTACACTCTGAGGCACCTCAAAGATAAAAATATACCATTTCATTCAAAAACTTAATTAGAGCCAGATAAGAGTCATTAATTTCTGCCCTCACTTATGTGCCTACATATTACATCAGTTATGCCCTTCTTGCATTCAGTAAGTACACAATAAATAAATGAAAATCTATGTGAAATGTGCTACCGTAATGACAAAGAAACATGTGGTAAGTACTACAAGGAAGGACCAAAGTCCACTATAAGAAGCTTGACATCTTCACTGCCACACATTTTTTAATATTTAATTCTTATTTAATTGAAATGCTTCCTCTGGCCATGTAGAAATGGATAACTTGAGGCAACAATGATAATCACTACCAAACTATTTGCCGCTGGACCACTTTATCCCATGTTAGATCATGAATCTGGGGGTGAGGGTGTGGAAAGAGTTCCCTCTGGTTTGTGTGAATCAAATGAACTATTTTTGAATTTGGAGAATTTCATAATCACTAGCCCAACTGGCTTGCACTAGCAGTCTTCTGGGTTTCTAGGAAAATCTCTGTTCTGTGTCATGATGAAGAAATAGTCCAACAAGGAAAAGGAGTGAAAGAGAAATCTATCTTTCAGAATGAATTCACAAGAAAAAGAGGTCTGTGTGGTGAAAAGAATTTCACAGTATGTTTGCAGGAAATACCAGGTATGTGACAGGTGGGGCTGTCTGCCCTTTCTCCTTCATCCTCCAGGAAAAGATGGCATGAATCAGTCCTTGCTCTCTTTCCTATAATGCACAGCTGGGACTAAAGAACACTTCTGAACACACTGACTGCAGACATCCACTAGGAGTTGACTATAATTGGTGTAAGACATGTTATCTAGTTTCCTTTCCTGGTGCCAGGAGTTGCACTGTGAGTGTGCAGATTTGGAATTTAGTTCTTGTACAAACAGGGATGCTCGACTCACCTTGTTTCTTTTCCCATCAATTTCCTAGTTGTTCAAGTGGATTATCTGTCTCTTTACTGCCTCTGTGTGTTTTCAAAGAGTAAGGGGGAGGGCTGGAGTGGTGGCTCTGTGCTAGGACACTTGCCTGGCATGTGTGAGGACCCAAGGTACAACCCCAGCACCACATACAAAACTGTCAGGAAAACAAAAATCATATGAAAAAATAAATAAAACCTGACTTTCTCTCTCTTTCTCTTTCTCTCTCTCTCCGTCTTCCCCCACTCTCTCTAAAACAAAAGAAAAAAGTAAAGACCAAGGGGAAAAAAATACAAGAATCAGAATTGAGAAAAGGAAAGCAGGCCAGTCTGAGCCAGCCATGAATTATAGGACTTTATTTGACAGCTCCTGCCTTCCTCATCTCTGTACTCTCTCTACCTGCTACCCCTGTCCACCTCAATCTACTTTTTGACCATTTTGAATTTCTATCATTAGCCTCAATGTCCTTTGACTTTATCACTCACACGATGCAATAAGTCTTGATCCCTCTGCCTAAGTAACTTCTCCCTACCCTCCAAGTCTATTTCTTTATCCTCTGCCAAATCCCAGGCCACTTATCACTCAACCGCATGATTTGGTCCAAATCATAGTTTAGCTTTAGTCGTTATTCCTCTCCGAGTTGTTCTTCGGTGACAAAAGTCTGGGATCTTCTAGTTCCTCTATAGTCCCTATTAGTGCCCTTTTAGCCTTATAGCCTTTGATTGTACCTCTTCATCCCCATTTTTTTCTATAGCGCCTCACATGGTGTCAACACATAGTAGGTGCACAACACTTTCAAATGGGTGAACACAAGCAGTAGCCAGTCATTGCTGATATGGGAACATAATGGCTACAGCCCTCTTGTTTTGGTGTGCATCTCTTTCCAAATGTTCTCTGCTTTATTTCATGTCTCATGAAATAGATTGAATGAAGTGGAGAATAACTTCAAAGAGATTCATAGAAAATAAGTTTGGTTCTATGCTTATTTCATTAACATTAATTATGTAATTTCTATATGACAGAAAATGGAGAAACCAAGAAAGAAATGATATTCTTTCAATCAAAATATTCAGTCTATCTGCGGAGACAGACATAAAATAATTGCAAAATTCACTTTGCGATGGGTGCTTATTATTTGTTCACATTTATTAAATGTCTGCTATCTTAGTCTATTCTGTGTGCTATAACAGATTTACTTAGACTGGGCAATTAGTGATCAGCAGAATCCATTGCTCACAGTTCTGAGGCTGATAAGTCCATGATCAAGGTGCCAGGAGATTCAGTGTGATGAGGGTTGCTCCTCATAGATGGTACCTTCTGTATTCTCACACATAGAAGAGGTGGGACAACTTCCTTCAGCTTTCTCAATAAGAGAACTTTGTCCTCATGACTTGAGCATTTTCTAAAAGGCAAACCTCTTAAAGCTGTAACCTTGAGTATTAGGTTCCAACATGTGAATTTGGTGGAGGGGACACCAGCATGCAGGCTATAGAACTTACAATATTCCAGGCAATAGGAGTACAGGCAACCAAAACAAATTCCCATGGTCAAGAAGCTTCTGGTGTAGAGCTGTGAAAGTGCAAAATTTGAGAAGCCCTGAGCCCTGAATCCTAGAGGAATAAGAGTCTTATTTTGTCTATAAAGGGATTTGAAGATAGCATTTAAGAGGAGGTGATATTTTTGTTGAGTCAAATGGAGTGAATACAGTGAAAATTTCCAACGTGAACAAATTCTTATTTTGGATCATGGATAGATGTGACTATATGTACAGTTACTGGTGCAACCTGGGTGCTTGAAAACTGTGTCATTTCTGGATAAATAATCCAAATCCAACAATGAATAGTTACATGAGGGTCTCTTCCCCCAAGAATCATACATTTTAGTGTGGAAGAGAGATGAGACACAATACAGTGAATGAGAAGAGAGATACAGGGTGAACAGAGTTGAATGATGTTCCACCAGCATCCTCCCTAACATCCTCCAAGCACTCTGTTCCTTCTTCTGCAAACATGTGTTCTTCTTGGAAGTTCTAAGTTCTCTAGATTATCTGTTTTATTTGCTGTGTGCTCCACCTTGGCCTCTTCCCAAGTGCCTCCTGCAAATGTTTATTTTTATAAATGTTGCATATACAGGACAGGAGATAGGGAGAGGGATAAGCCAGAGTCATTTACGAAAGCACTTTGGCATTCTGCTCTAGAGATCATTTCCGCAGGAGGCTGCCCTGGACAGAGTGCACTTACTCTCAGACTTCCCATCCTCACTTCCAAGCAGAAGTCTTTGCAATTTTTATTTACAGTCAGAAGCTCCAATGGGGTTCTGAGCCAAAAGGCTTCTTTCCTGAAAAGCTGCTGGTGGCCTCCAGTATTCAGCTCTCACTATTAACAGGATTACTTCCTGTTTGTCCAAACAAATAACTAGGCATCTACGCCTGGTTCCACAGAGGAACTGTAGAACTGATTGATCCCCATTAGTAGACATATAACAGGAATCAACCTGGGGCCATAAGACACAGGATCCGGACAGGGCAGAAAGGGACTACTATATCAAGGACATGTCATATATTGCCATGTTTTATAATATGGCATTATAAATTCCTGATGAAATAGACATTACTATCTACTTTACAGAGTGAGGAATAAAGAAAGATGCCCTCTTTTCTTTATCCAAATTCACTCCCTTGGGTCTCTCTCCCCGTCTCCTAGCTTCAAATGCCACCTGCGACCAACAGTTTCATCCCTCTCCTCCCTTTCTGAACCACTCCTCTAAAATTCAGCTTAGTGGATGTAATCACATACTTCATATCTCTCTTTGGATGTCTCAAACTTGTCATCTTCAGACTTAAACTCCCCATCTTTTCCCACCAAACCTGCTCTTTTCTCTTTTCTTTTTTTAATTTTTATTAAGGAGTTGAGTTGTCCCAGAATCTTAAATGCATATGAAGTGACAATATGATATGCATTTGGTCTTAAATCATAGTTTTCCCCACACTACCCACTCCCATGTCTCTTGATACTTCTATATTACACCCCTATAAGAGATATAAATATATGTATATATACACATAAAATCTTATATACATATTAAATAACATTTAAACAAAGCTAAATCTTTATTCAAACTATAAAAAACAATTATATTAAGAAGGATAATTTAAAGATATAGAAAGGCCTTAATAGATAAACCTGTAACAAGCAAAAAAGGACCTAGGATACAGGGAAAAATGTTCAACTTTTGTATATTGAAGAAAATCACATGTATCAAGTAATATGTACCAAGTCCCTAAAGTCTTTATATCTTTTCTTCTGTTTGCTACTTCTATTTTTAATTAAGAAATTTAGTTATTGTACAATTAAAATGCATCCAATATAACAATATAATATGTACATATTCTTAAATTAGATTTACCCCTTAAATCCCACCCTATTCTCCCACCCTTTGCTCTCCCCCGACCCCTTCCTCCTCCTTACCCCTCCTTCATTTCTATGAATGCCATAAATTATGTGTTACTATGCCTTTGCTGGGTCTAATATGTAAGGGTTGACCACCTTTCACACAGGCCTGAGTCTAACTCCAGCCTCCACAGTAGAGTGAAGACATTCGACCCTTGACTCTCTGGGTTTAATTAACTGTTCAACATGATTCCTTCCATCACCATCCATTTACCTTCAAAGGCTACAATGTAAATTTTCCTAATTGTTGAGTAGAATTTCATGGCATATATATATATGTATATATATATATATATATATATATATATATATATATATATATATACACACACACAGGTTTTGGATCCATTCATACAGTGAGGGGCTTCTGGGTGGTTCCCTAATTTAGCTATTATAATTTGAGCTGCTATGAACATGGATATTGCTGTTGCTATAATGTGCTAATTCCAACTCCCCTGGAAAAATATTCATGAGAGGGATAGTTGGATCACATGGTGAGTTCATCCCTAATTTTTTGTGGATTCTCCACATTGCTTTCCAGAGGGGCTGTACTATTCTGCAGTTCCACTGATGGTGTGCTAGTGTTCCTATCTCTCCACAACCCCTTCAGCATCTATTATTTTTTATTTTCTTCATTTTTGCCAATCTGACTGGTGTGAGGTGAAATCTTAATACAGTTGCCATTTGCATTTCTCTGATTACTAGTGATTTAGAGCACTTTCTCGTGTATTCATTAGCTTGTTCAATGTCCTCTATTGAGAAGTTTCTATTTAGTTCTTTGGCCCATTTATTGATTGGGTTATTAGTGTTTGTGAGATTGAGATTTTTGAGGATTTTGTAAATTCTGGATATTAGTCCCCTGTCAGAAGAATCACAGGCTATGATTCATCATTTCCTTGGCTGCACAAAAGCTTTTTAGCTTTATGACATCCCACTCATTAATTTTTAACTTACTTCTTTCACTTTAAGAGCCATGTTGAGAAAGTCTTTGCCTACTCCCCAATGCTGGACTGTTGGTCCTAATTTATCTTCCAGCAGTTGCAAGGTAGCTGGTTTAATTCCTAGTTCCTTGATCCATTTTGATTTGATTTTCATGCCAGGTGAAAGATAAGGGTCCAATTTCAACTTTCTGTAAGTGGCTGTCCAGTTTGTCCAGCACCATTTGTTGAATAGGCTGTCTCTCCTCCATGTTATATTTTGTCCCCCTTTGTCAAAGATCAGATGCTTAAAGATTTATGGGTTTGTTTGTTTCGGGGTCTTCTATTCTATTCCATTGGTCCTCATTCCTATCTTGATACAGATATCATGCTGTTTTTGTTACTACAGCTCTATAGTATAGTTTTAGATCTGGTATAGTAAAACTACCTATTTCGTCTTTCTTGCTTAATAATGTTTTAGCTATTCTGGGTTTCTTATTGTTCCAAGTGAATTTGAGAATTTCTTTTCTGTATCTATAAAGAATGACATTGGTATCTTGATGGGGGTTGCACTGAATCTCTATAAGAGCTTTTGGCAGAATGGCCATTTTTATTATATTAATTCTGCCTAACCAAGAGCATGGAAAATCTTTCCATCTTCTCAGGTTATCTTGGATTTCATTCTTCAATGTTCGATATTTTTTGTTGTAGAGATTTTGACTTCCTTTGTTAGTTTAAATCTCAAATATTTTATTCTTTTCAAGGATACTGTGAATGGGACTGATTTCCTGATTTCTTCTTGTGTCCTATTATTGTTAGTGTATAGGAAAGCTATTGATTTATGGGTATTGATCTTGTAGCCTGCCACTTTGCTACATCTGTTTATAAGTTTCAGCAGTTTTCTGGTGGAGTTTTTTGGATCTTCCAGATAGAAGGTCATATTATCAACAAAAAGGGAGAGTTTAACTTCCTCTCTTCCTATTATTATCCCTGTGATTTTCTTCTCTTGCCTTATTGTTCTGGCTAGGATCTCAAAAACAATATTGAATAAAAGTGGTGAGAGCAGACATCCTTGTATTGTTCCCAAGTTTAGTGGAAATGCTTTCAGCTCTCCCCCATTTAGTATTATACTGGCTGAGAGTTTGGCATATATAGCCTTTACATAGCTTAAAAAGGTTACTTTGATACCTATCTTTTCTAGAGTTTTGAGCACAAAAGGGTGCTGAATTTTATCAAAGGCCTTTTCTGCATCAATTGAGATGATCATATGGTTTTTGTTGTTGATTCTGTTTAAGTGATGAATTACATTAATTGTTCTGCCAATGTTGAACTAACCCTGCTTACCTGGGATGAAGCCCACTTGATCATGATGAATTATCTTCTTGATAAGTTTTTGAATACAGTTTGTTAGAACTTTACTAAGGATTTTTGCATCCAGGTTCATCAGTGATATTGGTCTGTAGTTTGTTTTGTCTGATGTGTCCTTTTTAGGGTTTGGTATCAGA
This sequence comes from Aplodontia rufa, assembly GCA_004027875.1. Lineage (NCBI taxonomy): Eukaryota > Metazoa > Chordata > Mammalia > Rodentia > Aplodontiidae > Aplodontia > Aplodontia rufa. The sequence goes on from PVKS010000276.1 coordinate 55,349, forward strand.
GATATGGTTGCTTTATAAAAAGTGTTTGGGAGGTTCCCTCCTTTTCAATTTATTGAAATAACTTAATAAGGTGCAGTGTTAATTCCTCCTCAAAAGTGCGGTAAAAATCAGTGGGGAAACCATCAGATCCTGGGATTTTTTTTTCTTTTGATAGACTTAATTACTATATGGATTTCAGTGCTTGTTTTGGGGTTGTTTGGGAATTCAATATCAACCTGTGTCAATTTAGGGATGTTGTATGTGTCTAAAAATTTGTCCATGTCTTCCATATTATCTAATTTGGAGGAATGTAGTTTTGTGAAATATAATCTTATAATTTGTTGGATTTCCATGGGATCAGTGGTGATCACTCTCTTTTCATTGAAGATTTTATAGATTTGCTTCATTTTTCTCTGTCTTAGTGAGATTGGCTAGGGGGTCTATCTATCTTATTTATTTTTTCAAAGTACTAGCTCTTTATTTCTTTATATTGTTTTTTTTTTTTTTTTGGTTGTTGTTGTTGTTCTCAATTTCATTGATTCCAGCTCTGATCTTGATTATTTCCTGTCTTCTGTTGGCTTTGTGGTCAGATTTTTCTTCCTTTTGAAGGGCTTTGAGATGGAACATAAGCTTATTTATTTGGGATCTCTCTTCATTTTTAATGTGGGCACTCAATGCTATAAATTTTCCCCTTAGGAATGCTTTCATGCTGTCCCAGAGGTTTCAATATGTTGTGTCTTCATTCTCTTCCAAGAATTTTTGATTTCTGCTCTCATGTCTTCTTGGATCCATTCTTCATTTAATAGGGTATTATTCAATCCCATAAATATGTGTTTTCTGTTATGTTTTTTGCTATTGATTGCTAGGACCATGGTGTTATGGTCTGATAGGATACAGTGAATAATATCTACATTTTTATCTTTATTAAGATTTCCTTTGTGAGCCAGAATATGATTTATTTTGGAGAAGGATCCATGTGCTGCTGAGAGGAAGGTGCATTCCACTTATTTGCAGTGGAATATTCTATATATGTCTGTTAAGTCCATTTGATTTATAGAGTTGTTTAGGCTGGAGATTTCTTACTGAGTTTTTGTTTTGATGATCTATTGGTGACAAGGAGTATTGAAGTCTCCCAGTATTATTTTGTTGAGGTCCACAAGTGGTTTTATGTCTTGAAGTAATTTATTCACATATTTGGGAGCACTGTTATTTGGAGAGTATATATTTACTATGGTTATTTCTTCCTGTTGCAGGGTTTCCCTTTACTACTAAGTAGTGGCCTTCTTTATCTCTTCTGATTAATTTATGTTTGAAATCTACTTTGTCAGATATAAGTATTGTGATGCCTGCTTGCTTTCTTGGGCGGTATGTATGTATATTTTTTTCCATTCTTTCACCCTTAATCTGTGGATGTCATTGACTGTTAGGAGGGTTTCTTGTAAGCAGCATATTGTTGGATTTTCTTTTTTATTATTATTATTTTTTTAGAGAGAGAATCAATTTTATTTAGTTTTTTCATTTGGTTCTCAGTGTTCCAAGACTTCATTGTGTGTGTGGTGCTGAGATTCAAACCCACATCCTTGCACATGCCAGGCAAGCACTGTGACCAGTAAGCCACTGCTTCAGTCCCTGACTCTATTTTTTGTAATTTTTTTATTTCTGAACAACCATACAAGTTTTTAACAAAATAATATAAAATGTGTATAGACACTGGATTTTATTTTTAATCCAGTCTGCTAGTCTGTGTATTTTGAGTGGTACATCTAAATCATTCACATTCAAGGTTATAATAGAAGTGTGGATGTGGTTCATAGTCATTGTGTATTATTAGTAATTCTTGGCTGTCTTAGTTGGGTATTGATAGGATATATTTTTATTGAATTTCCTCTGTGGGTTTTGGGTATTGATTACTTGTTCTTCTGTCTGGAGGGTATCTTTGAGAATTCTTTGTAAGGCTGGATTTTTGTTCATGAATGTTGTCAATTTGATCTTATCATGAAAAGTTCTTATTTCCCCATCAAATTTGAAGCTGAATTTTGCTGGGTATAGTCTTCTTGGCTGCATGTTTTGGCCATTCAGTTGTTGAAAGATTTCTTTCCATGACTTTCTTGCCTCCAGATTCTGGGTTGAAAAGTCACAGGCAATTCTTATTGGTTTGCCTCTGAATGTGATTTGGTGTTTCTCCCTTGCTGTTTTTAAAATCCTTTCCTTGATATCCCTGTTGTACATTTTGAATATGATGTGTCTTGATGAGTTTCTCATTTAATTGGGCCTATTGGGTGTCCAGTAAGCTTCCTGGATGAGCATATCTCATTCTATTTTTATATGAGAAACATTTTATTTCACAATTTCCTTGAGGATGTTCTTCATACCATTCATTTGTGTTTCAATTTCTTCTTGTATCCCAATTATTCTTAAATTGTTTCTTTGTTTCTTCTCATTTCATTCCAGAAAATTTTTAAATTCTGATCATGTTCTTTTTGTTGTTTTTCTTTTTTGTCATCAATGTACTCAAACTTGGTCAGCCTGTCCTCGTTGTCAGAAGTTCTTTCTTCAATAGCACAGGTTCTATTTTCTACAGAAGTTAGTCTATTATTAAATTTTTCCATGGTCCCTCTGATGTTATTGACTGCAGATTTTAGCTCTGTTACTTCCTTTTTTATTATGTCTATTTCTTCAATGATAGAGTTTCTCAGTTCTTGAGTTTTCTCATTTATTCCATTCATTATCTCTTCTTTTACTTCATTGTTCCTTTCACTATCAGATCATTGATAATTTGTTCTAGATTTTTATCCCAGTCCCTGGCCATGGACTCCTTGTTAGGGGAGTTGTGGGTTTGAGGTGAACCTCTTCCAGTTTGATTCCTCATCTTTGAAGAGTTTCTTCTGTATTTTTGAATTGGGGAACCCTGTATGGAAGCAAGACAAGTCTCTGGGTTTTTCTTCCTTATAGGTCAAGGATTGAGTCAGACACTATTTCTCTGATGACTTCTTCCTTCCAGAAGGCTTTTTCTGCCTGCAGCCTTGTTTTGTTGCAGTGATCCTGATAAGCACATCAGATCATATCCTCCTTGCACTCAGTACTCTCCAAAGGCTTCTCACCTCACTTGGAGTAAAATCCACAGTCCTTTCACCACATACATATCCTTCCTACCTCTCCCATCACCCCCACCTTTTTTCCTCCCTCCTCCACCTACATGTCTATGATTCCCCTAGATTATGTGTTGGTATTCTTTGGTTGGGTTTAATACATGAGTTTGACTACCTTTTCCCCAGGACTGGTTTAGCTCCAGCCTCCACAAATGAGGGAAATCATTCAAACTTTGGCTCTCTAGATTTGTCTAACTTCGCTCAGCATGATTTCTTCCATTGTTATCCATTTACCTTCAAAGGCTGCAATATCATTGTTTCTAAATGCTGAGTAGCACTCCATGGTATATATATATATACCACAGTTTTTGGATCCATTCATCCAGGGAGGGGCATCTGGATATTTCCATAATTTAGCTATTTTAAGTTGAGCTGCTATGAACATGGATATTGCTGTGTCATTATAATGTGCTAATTCCAACTCTCCTGGAAAAGTATCCAAGAGAGGGGTAGCTGGATCGTATGGTGGGTTCATCTCTAATTTTTTGCAGAGTCTCCACACTGCTTTCTAGAGCAGCTGGACCAGTTTGCAATTCCACCAATAGTGTGCTAGTGTTCCTATCTTCCCACAACCCCTCCAGCATTTTTTATGGTTTGTATTCTTCATATTTGCCAGTCTGGCTGCAGTAAGGTGAAATCATAAAGTAGCTTTGATTTGCATCTCTCTGATTACCAGTGATATAGAACACTTTCTCATGTATTCATTGACTTGCTCAATATCCTCTGTTGACAACTTTCTGTTTAGCTCTCTGGCCCATTTGTTGATTGGATTGCCAAACCTGATTTTTTGATGGATTTTCTAATCTCAGTTCACAGCATCTTCATTTTCCTGTTGCTTAGAACAAAAAGCCTCCTTTGCTTCCATTCTACACCTGATCTCATAGCAGATTAGTTTTCTTTACCTTTAGAGTACATACTGGATCCAGGAACTTTCTCCCCACCTCCTGCCCTATTGCTTACCTGGTGCAAGTTTCCATCTTTCACCTAGATTAATTCCTGGTCTCTCTACCTTTAAGTTTGCCCTATATAGTCTGTCTCAATTAACTGACCACAGTGATCCTGATAAGCACATCAGATCATATCCTCCTTGCACTCAGTACTCTCCAAAGGCTTCTCACCTCACTTGGAGTAAAATCCACAGTCCTTTCACCACATACAAGGCCCCACTCCTTTTGGCCTCTGTCCCCGCCTCAACACATGGTCAGCTCCCATACCACCCCTGCCTCTCTGCTTGGGCTTCCTTGCTGTTTCCATTTGGAATTCCATCCCCAAACATCAAGATGGCTCATTTCCCCCACCCTGTTCTAGTCTTCATCCTTCACTGGTGAGGACATATCTGACCACTCTATGTAAATGGCACTCATTTTCTGTTCCTCCCTCTTCTTTATTTTTATTCATAGCACTTAACTCCATCATATATTTTATGTATCAGATTATTTTGCTTATTCCTCCTCTCTCACAATTAGAAAGTATGTTCTTTGAAGACAGGACTTTCTAGTGGTTCTTCCATTGATATCTATCTGTCTGTCTACTTCTCTAATTTATCATGCAAAAATGTGATATTAATAAATACATACTATATATGCATTGAATATTAATTATTATGAGACATATAAATTACAGCTCTTTAAAGATGTGTATGTCATATATCGGACCTTCAATTAATATTTACTAATTGAATGAATATTTACCAAGTTCATAAATTCAAACATGAAGGGAAAAAGGAGACATCACTGAGATTTGCCTGAGAAGAGGGCTTCATGGGGAAGGAAAACAAAAGTATTTGTTGAGTATTTGCTGGATGCTGGGACTGTGATGAACATCTTATAATCATTACTTCTTTTCATAACCCTATGAAGTGAGTTCATAAATTATTGTATCTAATTTGCAGATTAGAAAACTGCTATCAGAAGGCCAAGTTGGTTTCTCCAATTCAATGGGAAACATTGTATATGGGCCCAGAAGCCAGCTATTTTCTCTCTGGGACATAATTTTGTGAATCTCTCCTAGGGATGAAACTATCCTACTTCCATTAAATGGATAAAAAGATCAAAATACATCACACAAAAACAGACAATAAGTATTCATTAGTATATTTGTTTATTTGTTCAATAGTTGTTGCTATTAGTTCCTCATAACAATTCTATTATAATGTATGCCATACCCATATAGAGAGAAATACATGAAGGTTTCCCTACTCTCAGTGAGCTCATAAGCCAGCACTACTGAGATTACCATGAAATTATAATTATTTTAATAGCTTTATTATTTAAGAGCACAGGGATGGAGTTCGACAAGATCTCAGAGGCAGGTGTCATGTAAACCAAATCCTGCAGAATGGGTTAAGACCTAGCTAAATGAAGCAAGTGTATTCTAGGCAGAGGCTGCAGCTTGAGCAAAGGATGGAGTACTGGCACTGCAGAATCTCCTCAGTGGAGTGAGCTTAGCAGGGAATGAATGTGGATACAAGACTTTGCCTTAAAGTTGGTGGGCACCTTGGGCAGGTTTAACCCAGAATGTGACCTGCTCAGATCTATGCTTCAGTAAAATCATAATGATAGCCATGGGGGAGGATGGATGACAAGGGACAAAAAATGGAACAGGATGTTGGACTAGGGGTCTTGCAACATCTGGGAGATGATGAAGAAACCAATGCTAGGGCAAGGGAAGTGGGTTGATGACTCACACACACATACATAGAGAATTTGTCAGACTTTCTCAGATTTAGTTGCCTGCTAAAACACCTGGGGAACTTTAAACCACTCTGACATCCAGGACACAGATCAGAACAATTATGTTAGTATTTCTGAGCAAGATATCAATAGTTGATAAAGCTCGATTGGTGATTCCATTATATAGACACTTCTGAGAACCACTGGTTTATGAATTGCCAGATTTGGATGACAAGATTTTTTATAACTAGGGAGAAAGAAGAAGGACAAGAAGATGAATTTTTCAGCACACATGACTTGGGGACTTGCTACTAGTTCAATGTTTTATCTCTACCACCAGAGTTGCTATGTTGGGTGCTTTTAGTACCCTGGATCAAATGGGATATTTCTCAGCTAGATATAATGGTCAATTATAGTGGTGATCAAATGAGGTAATGCATACAAAACACAAAGAAGTGTAAGGAACATAAACAATGTTCCAAGTTTTGATTGATTATTAATTTAATTATGTGAGACAAGAACAAGACTACAGAAAAAAGCACAATTTCCAACTGAAGGATATCAAGCTTGGTTTTCAATGTATTTAATTTACAATATTTAGTGGTCACTTGGAAATAATATTTAAATGTGCAATAGAGAATTAGGAGCTGTCAGTACAAATGTGGTTCTGTTCAGTGGCAAAGTAGTTGATCAAATCACATAAATGAATCAGATTATATCAAAACAATGGAAGAAAGTATAGTGTATCAGTTAAATGTAAATAATTTTCAGGCTCAATTTTCTTTTCTGTAAACTGAAGATAACAGTAAGTTATTTTTAGAGCATTTATCACAGAATTAAAGAATATGATCATGCAGGTAAATACATATTTTGAAATATGGACTTTAAGAAGCATTCAGAGCACAAGAAGCAGAAGAACAGAAACAGGATTTTCAGAAAAGACATTTGTCAAGAAACGAAAGAGATCAAATTTGAGTAAACAATTGATTGTGTCAGATACTGTTCAGGACCTCACTGCTCCCATTTGTATAATGAGCCCTTGAATTAAAGGGCATTTACATAAATGATAATTTCTTTTCCCACTTTAAATGTGAACTTCCTAGCATTGAAAACAAAGAGAAGACTGTAGTGTGTTACCAGATTCAAAAACAGCATTTCTCAAGAGAAAACAATGGTTTGCTAGTTTTAAGGCTGGAAATCAATTTATTTTCTGGTTCCTAATTGAAGGAATATAAGGATATAATGGGAAGTACACTCTTCAATATCTCCAAAATGCTTTTTTTAAATGACTTTTATGAGGCTGCTTCCCATAAACTCTCTTTGTTTACACTACTCCATAAATGCATATTTACTAGGGACCTCATGATAATAATAGTGTCTAATGTGACCATAACAATGAAATCAGCCACCATTTACAGAGCATTTATTACATATCAAACACTGTGCAAAGTTTTTTAATTATATTTTTCCTATGAACCCTCAGAAGAAGTAAAAAGGCAAATATTATAACCCTTGTTTTCCAAACCAACAATCTGAAGTTGCAAGGAAACCAACTGACTGCTCAACTTCAAAGCATCAATACACAGTTTGTCCAGGATTTAAAACCAAGTCTCCTCATCTCCACAGTCTTTACTTTTTAATGCTCTAGAGTTTAATCTACCATTTTATAAAAATGGTTTCCCATGTGTGTGGTTAAGATGGAAATCAACTTATTTTATCAGTAAGGAAGAAAAGACTGAAAGATAAAATGAATTTCCTTGGCTTCAATGACTTGCCACCAGATGTCTCATTCTGAGTTCTTCCAGCTTTAACATTATTATGCTCTGTCCTGCCAGATATAATACTGGTAGACATGAGCACCAAACCAAGCTTCTTCTGTTCCTGTCTTCTTATAGATATAGGACATTTTTGAAAGTATAAAAAATTTCAGGCAGATCAGTTTGGTTATAATCCATGACTTTTAATCTGTCAAAAAACATACTCCTGGGTTGGTGAGCTCCAGCACCATGTACACAACGAAGAGTCAGAGCAATGAAAGCCACATGAAAAATTAAATAAAATTGATTGTCTCTCTCTCTCTCTCTCTCACTGTCCCTCTCTCTTAAAACAAAAGAAAACATACAAACAAACAAAACCTTACTTCTACTTATATTCTCTCAGCACAAAGCACTAATTGCACTTCCCAGCTAAGCCAGTGGCCAGTGGGGAGAGATTTTGGTTTGAGGAGTGACACACAGTCCATGCACTCTCTCCAATGGAGTATTGTCAACCATCATTGTCCTGAATCATGTACTGTTTTCTTTTCACTCACATTCTTTATCTCTCTTCAGCCATAAGGAAAGTCTCCTATGCACTTCAAAGAGCACAGACCTGCAAAATATTTTGCCCTCATCAATCTCCATTCAAATGACAGCAAAATTATCCCATTAATAAAACTAATGCATTAATAAATCAGCATTCTTTTAAATAACTTTCTTTCTACTGACCCAGATACTGGGAGTGACCATCTTAGAGGAAGGAATATGTATGGCACATTGCTGGACCTGCAGAAACTATCCATCCCTACAGCCCTAATTTCAAATCTGACATCCAGTAATGCAACCTATAGTAACGCTGAGCCTCAGTATTTCCTTCTTAAAAACAGAAAATTAATTGTCTATTTCTTGTGGTAATTGAGGGACTTATTTCAAGGTATGTGCTGTGTTTCAGTGGAGGGAGACCTACATGAAAATACTTTTAGGTTTTCTCAGCTCCTAATTGGGATAAGCAGCTGGGTATTGATAGTCCAATAATACCCTTTTCCTCTTTGAAATCCATCTTGGAGAATCTCTTTGTGCTGGTATACCTTCTGCCATGCAATAAACCAGACAGTAAAGGCTCTGGCCATGCCTGAGAGACCTGGGGATGTCCCTAGCTGCTGTGACCAGATGGGCACTGCTATATAATTCTGGAAGAAGTCTGTTGCACATTTTCATATAGCTCTTTCTGTAGTAAGATCGACATCTGGTTTTCTTTTGTCTAATTCCTTAGGGTAACCGTGTTACACAACTTCAAAACTTGGAGAGCTCCCTAAAGTCGAAAAAAGTTTAAATAAAATAATGTCATCAGCTAGAGTAGTGCTCCTGTTTCTGTGCAGGGGCCAAGCTTCCAGGTGTTCTTCCTTCAGCCGTAGACTTGATATGACCTTCTATTCGATTTGTATTCTTCTTTATTAACAGTCAATAACCAATTACTGACATAATTCCAGGCACTAAGCTTTGCGTACGAGTCTGTGTTTAATGCAAAGGTAAAAAAGAGTCAAATCACTCCCAGTAATTTACCAGGCTAATGTTGAGAAAAAGAAAAATATGTATACATATTTATATAGTCAGGTAAGAAAGATACATCACATGAGCTAAATGCCTGCAGAAAGTTGGTACAGAGCAAATGCAATTAATCATTTTTATTCAATAAGGAAGCAACTTATTTTGTCTTTTTCTAAAATCATGAAATTGATGGAGCCTTAAGTAAGTTCCATCCTTTCTTTGAGCATCTGAAACAGTTCTGCATCTGAAACAGAGGAGGGTCATGCAGTGGTATGATCTATTGAGGTCTTCCCAGGACTGACATGATCTCTTCTATGGCTGAAGGTTTTATAAAGACAGAAATGTAGGAAGATCCTCAACCCTAAGGATCCTGTGCCTGAGAGGCTAGGATGCACAGTGAGAAAGAGCCCTGTCTTCCAGTGCCCTCTTTACCTCTGCATAATTTTATTTTGTGCAGCTACATCACCCAAGGAAGAAATTCATACCCTTTCCTGATGATAAAAAACATTCAATCCTCTTAGGTGCTATTTTGACTTTCTCTTCATCCAAAACTAAAACCGGCTTCAAAGACAACAAGATATGTCATGGTCTTCCGTATGGATTTCCCAAAAGACTTAGAGGAAATGGTCCTCGCCACATCTCTCACTACAAGAAGGAACAGTGAGATGGAAGGAAGCTCACACTGGATTCAAAATAACACAATTCAGCTCAGTGTCAGAGCCCAATTCTAAGATGTTAGGGAATCAAGCCAATCCCTCTGTAGTTTCCTTAACGGCAAAATGAAAGTAAATTGATCATCATCCTTATTCCAAACCTTCATAATCAGAAGCCAAGTTAGAGTCAGGGAAGGAAAAGATGATGATACTAATAGCTAATGTTTGTTGTGTCAACTATGCACCAGGTACTAGGCTGATGTTCTTTATCATTCCGTTTCAATGTTCCTCACTGAAAGAACCTTATTATTTAATTACATCATTGTTCTAATTTGCACGTGAAGAAACTGAGACACATGGCCTTGGGTCACACATCTGTCAAATGGTGAAGCTAGGAATGAATGCTTGTTGTTGTCACTGTATCACAGTTCTGCGTGGCCTTCCACCCACAAGGTCCACCTGTGACAAAACAATTTTTCTCCACTTTCCTCATTGACATCTATTTCCCTGAATTGGAATCTTTTATATCTGCCTTCTTATCTCCACTCTGATAATGCTGCCTATGTCCAGAGCATCACCATTCACATGTCTTACACTTGCCCCCTTGCCCTGGCCCAAGTTTGTCTCTCATCTTATTTTATTTTATTTTTTAAAGTCAAAAAGAGAGGGAGAGAGGGGTGGGAAAAAAGAGAATAAATTTTGTTTATCTATTTTTTTCATCTGGTTTTTGTTTTTCTGACAAATAGTTGTGTGTGTGGTGATGGGGTTTGAACCCAGGTCCTCATGCATGCCAGGCAAGCGCTGTAACCATTGGGAATCCACTCCAGCCCTGCCTCTCCTCTTTTTTTAATGTTTTTATTAGATGTATATAGAGATACAATTGAGGGGAAAACATTATCAAACCATCAGTAACCAATGTATATATAGTTTGTTAACCAGGGGTAATGCAAAAGCATGGATGATCACCTTGGGTTTCACCTGTTGCAGTTTCCCCCAGAAGAACTCTTGTGTGTTAAATGGGTATCTCATGGAGGAATGACATCAGCTTCGAAGATGGTTCCCCCATATTCCCACTCTCCAGTCTCCTATGAGTTCTTCATATACTCTCCCCCCTCCACATCCCCCTCCCTATGCCTCCAAGTATCCTAGGGAGCCATCCCCCTATTACGCTGAGAATCATACAATTTGAAGTTATTGTTAGGTTAGCCATCTAACCTACTGCTTCCCCATGTATTCTAGCTTCCACAGATGAGAGAAACCATTCAGCCCTTGAGTCTCTGAGATTGGGATACTTCACTTAGCTTAATTCTTTCCATCTCCATCCATTTGATATCAAAAGCCATAATATCATCTTCTCTAATGGCCGAGTAGTATTCCATTGTATATATGTACCAAAGCTTTTGTATCCACTCATCGAGTGAGGGGCATCTGGGTTGGTTCCATAATCTAGCTGCTATAAACCTTGTGGAAGCCACATCACTATAATATGCTGATTCTAACTCTTTTGGTGATTCCATCCTTAATTTTTTGAGGATTCTCCACACTGCTTTCCATAGTGGCTGAACCAGTTTGCAGTCCCACCAGCAGTGTGGCAGTGTTCCTCTTTTCCCACAGCCCTTCCAGCATCTGTCGTTGTTTGTATTCTTCATTTTTGCCACTCTAACAGCAGTGAGGTGTTATCTCATTGAAGTTTTGATTTGCATTTCCCTTATAGCTAATGATGTAGAGCGTTTTCTCATATATTTATGGGCTTTCTGGACTTCCACTGGAGAGAAGTTCCTTTTGAGTTCTTTAGCCCATTTATTGATTGGATTATTTGTGAGTTTGGACTTTAGTTTCTTTAGTTCCCTGTGTATTCTGGATATAAGCCCTCTGTCCCAGGTGTAGCAAGCAAAGGTTTTCTCCAATTCTGTAGGTTCTCTCTTGATGCTCTTGATTAGATCTTTAGCTGTGCAGAAACTTTTTAGTTTAATTGCATCCCATTCATTTATTCTGGATTTTACAGCTTGAGCCATGGGAGTTTTGTTAAGGAAGTAGCGGCCGACTCCTATATACTGTAGTGATGACCCTACTTCTTTTTCTATTAAGTTTAAAATTGTTGGTTTCATATCCAGGTTTTTGATCCATTTTGATTTAATTTTTGTGCAGGGCTAAAGATAAGGTTCCAGCTTCAGTTGTCTACACATGGCTGTCCGGTTTGTTCAATACCATTTGTTGAACAGGCTATCTTTCTTCCACACTATACTTTTGCCCCCTTTATCAAATATCAAATAGCTAAGGATATGGGGTTTTGTCTCAGGATCTTCTATTCTGTTCCACTGATCTTCGGTTCTGTTTTGATACCAATACCATGCTGTTTTTGCTACTACGGCTCTGTAGTATAACTTCAGGTCAGGGATTGAGATACCCCCTATTTCTTCCTTTCTATAGAGTAATGCTTTGGCTAGTCTGGGTCTCCTGTTATTCCATATGAACTTGAGAACTGCTTTTTCTATATCTCTGAAGAATGTCATAGGTATCTTGATGGGGATTGCATTGAATCTGTATAGGGCTTTGGGTAGAATGGCCATTTTTATTATATTGATTCTGCCTAACCATAAACATGGAATGTTTTTCATCTACTCAGGTCTTCTGTAATTTCTTTTTTTAGTGTTTGATAGTTTTCTTTGTAGAGGTCCTTAACATCCTTTGTAAGGTTAATGTCCAAGTATTTCATTTGAAAGCGATGGTGAATTGGAGAGATTTCCTGATTTTTTCTTCTGCGGATTTGTTGCTGGAGTAAAGAAACGCTAGTGATTTGCTGGAGTTGATCTTGTAGCCAGCTACTTTGCTGAAAAGACCTACAAGCTCTAGGAGTTTTCTGGCCGATGTTAATGGGTCTTCTAGGTATAGAATCATGTTATCCGCAAAAGGAGATAACTTAACTTCCTCTTTTCCAATACGAATACATTTGATTTCCTTGTCTTGTCTAATAGCTCCGGCAAGGGTTTCAAGGACTATATTGAACAAGAGTGGGGAGAGCAGACAGCCTTGTCTAGTACCTGAATTCAGTGGAAATGCTTTCAGTTTTTCTCCATTGAGGATAATGTTGGCTATGGGTCTATCATAAATGTATCTGACATAGTTAAAGTATCTTCCCTTGATCCCTATCTTTTCCAAAGTTTTGAACATAAAGTGGTGTTGAATTTTATCAAATGCCTTCTCTGCATCAATTGAGATGATTATATGTTTTTTGTTTTTAATTCTGTTTATATGGTGAATTACATTTATTGATTTGCATATGTTGAACCAGCCTTGTTTTCCTGAAATGAAGCCCACTTGATCATAATGTATTATCTTTTTAATGTGTTTTTGTATCCGATTAGCTAAAATTTTATTAAGGATTTTTGCATCAGTGTTCATCAGGGAAATTGGTCTCTAGTTTTCTTTCCTTGATGTGTCTTTGTTGGGCTTTGGAATCAGTGTAATGTTTACTTCATAAAAAGTGTTTGGGAGTGATCCCTCTCTATCAATTTCCTGGAAGAGCTTGTAGAAGATCAGTGTTAGTTCTTCTGTGAAGGCTTGGTAGAATTCTGCCATATATCCATCCAGACCTGGTCTTTTCTTTTTTGGGAGAGCTTTGATTGCTGCTTCAATTTCGCTTTCTGTGATAGGTTGGTTGAGGTTTTCAGTGTCCTCCTGTGTTAAAGAGGGGATGTCGTGTGTGTCCAAGAAACTGTCCATGTCCTCCAGGTAATCAAATTTGGCAGAATATAAGTTTTCAAAATAGGTTCTGATGATCTTCTGTATATTGGATGAGTCTGTGGTGATATCCCCATTTTCATCTCTGTTTTTGTTGATTTGCTTCATTTTGTTCTTCCTTTTGGTGAGGTTGGCAAGGGGTCTGTTGATTTTGTTGACTCTTTCAAAGAACCAACTCTTAGTTTTGTTAATAGATTGTGTAATTTTTTTGTTCTTAATTTCATTGATTTCAGCTCTGATTTTGGTAATTTCCTGTCTTCTGTTAGATTTGGGGTTGGACTGTTCTTCCTTTTGTAGTCATTTGAGTTGAAGCATAAGGCTATTTATCTGGTCTCTTTCTAGATTTTTGATGTATTTTGTATGCATGCAGTGCTATAAATTTACCTTTTAAGAAAGCCTTCATACTGTCCCAGAGGTTTTGGTATGTCGTTTCCTCATTCTCGTTCAATTCCAAAAACTTCATAATCTCTGTTCTCATTTCCTCTTTTACCCATCCTTCTTTTAAGAGGTAATAATTCAATTTCCAAGCATTTGAATAGTTTCTGTTGTTTCTCTTGTTGTTGATTGCTAAGATGTTAGCATTATGATCTGACAGAATACATGGGATTATACCCACTTTTTAATATTTGCTAAAATTATCCCCATGAGCTAGGATGTGGTCTATTTTAGAGAAGGATCCATGTGCTGCTGAGAAGAAGGTAAATTCAGCTGTCTTAGGATGGAATATTCTTTAAATGTCTGTTAAGCCCGATTGATTAATAGAGTAGTTCAGATTGGAGATGTCTTTATTGATTTTCTGTTTTGATGATCTGCCTAGATTTGATAATGGTGTGTTGAAATCCCCCAGGATTATAGTGTTGAGATCATTTGAGGGGATTAATGTCCTTAAGTATTTTTTCCATATATTTGGCAGGGTTGTAATTGGGGGCATTAATGTTGATTATCATTATATTTTCTTGGTGAACTGTCCCTTTTAGTATGATAAAGTGACCCTCCTTGTCCTTTCTGACTAGTTTTAGTTGGAAATTAATTTTGTCTGAAATTCGAATCGCTACACCAGCTTGCTTTTTTGGGCCACAGGTCTGGTAGATGTTTTTCCATCCTTTCACTTTCAGCCTGTGTCTATTTTTGAGTGTCAAATGTATCTCCTGCAGGCAACATATTGTTAGATTTTGGTTTTTGATCCAGTGGGTCAGTCTGTGTCTTTTAATCGGGGCCTTGAGACCATTCACATTCAAGGATAGAATAGATATGGGAGGCTGATTCACAGACTTTGTATTGATTACAGAGTTTTGAGTCATCTTGAAAGTCGGTTTTTGTATAGTATGATTATTGACTTGCCTTGTTTAAGGATTTAGCATATTATTGGCATAATCTTCTGAATGGAGAACATCTTTGAGAATGTTCTGTAGAGCAGGATTTGTGTTCACGCATATTGCTAGCTTGGGTTTATCATTGAAGTATTTAATTTCCCCTTCACATTTGAAGCTGAGTTTTGCCGGATATATTATCTTTGGTTGAAAGTTGTTATTTTTAACACTTGAAAGGTATTGTTCCAAGCTCTTCTGGCCTTCATTGTTTGCTCTGAAAAATCCATAGTGATCTGAATTGGTTTGCCTCTGAACGTGATTTGGGGCTTTCCTCTAGCAGCTTTTAGAATTCTCTTTAATTTGTCTGTTATTCAATTTGTTATGATATGTCTTGGTGAGTTTCTCCACTGATTAGGTATATTTGGTGTTCTATAAGCATCTTGGATGTGGTATTCCAGATCATAGCAAAATGAGGGAAGTTCTCACTTATGATTTTGCTTAAAAGTTTCTTGAAGCCTCTTGTTTGCTGTTCGGAGTTTTCCTCCAGGCCAATGATTCTCAGATTATTACACCTCATCTTATCAAATATTACTTGGAAGTTCTGATTATGTAAAAAAAGCTGTTTATCTTGTTTTTCTTCTTTGATTTCTACATTGTTTAGGCGATCCTCATTGTCCGATACTCATTCTTCAAGCGCTGAAGTTCTATTTTCAGTGGAGTCTACTCTGGTGTTGGTGTCTTCCAGCGAAGATTTGAATTGGTTAACCGTGTTTTTCAATCCTAATAGCCCTGCTACACCTCTTTTCAGAATGTCAATATCCTTGTACAGCTGATCTTTCATCTCATGGAAATGATCCTTAATTTCCCTGTAGAATTTGTCTCTCATCTCTTGAAATTGATCTCTGATCTATTTCCTTATTTCCTCTCTCAACTCTTTGATTGCAGTACTAATAATATTGCTGATGCAATGTCTTTGGGTTTCATCTAGGGCCCCGGCTATGGGATCCTTGGGTGGAGAGCTCTGGGGTTGAAGAGGAGAGTTATTCCCCTTTTCCTCATTTTCTGAGTCAGAGAGCTTGTCTTTTGTTTCAGCCTTGTTACTCTTGTTGGAGTAATCGGAGCTTCTTATGACTTTGCTTCGTTGTGAATGGGAGCTATTTGGTCAATACATGCCTAAAGATGTTAGACCATTCTGTGAGAATTTGAGAGGCTATAGTTGCAAATACTAGTCTGTTTCAGCTAAAACAGATGAGCTGATGATTAGCACCAATAGTAGCAGCTTTCTTTGAGAGAACTCTCACTGTGTATTATGATAGTAAGCAAGTACCCATTTCTTCAGGTATTAAGGTTCTCTGAAATAGGGGAGAAGGAATGACTAGGAAGTCAAGGAGGTGAACTGGGGAGGTATAAAATCACACCTGCTTTAGAGTATAGGGGAACTAGGGATTAGGGGGGAGTAGGTTATTCTATTAGCAGAATGCTGCAGGCTCCCCTAGGATCTCCTTTATTTTCGTTAATGGACCGCGTTATTCCTTTGGAGTTAAAGAGTTAGTGGGGGATAATATTCCCCCACACTGGGTGCTTTGTCCTACCTTGGGAATCCCGGTGCTGTCCTGCAGGGTGAGGTGAATCTCAGGAGCTTCTGAGAATCAGTGATGGTGGGGTGAACTCCATTTTGAGAACCCCCCCTGCCTCTCCTCTTAATTGAACAGAGTGAAGCTTTCTCTTGTCTGTAGGCCTTCCCACACGACACACGTAGGATCTTTCTCCAAACCAATCCTGGCAACAGAACTAACCTTGCTTAAGCTCTTCAGTGACTCTGTTGGGCATGTCACAGTGAAAATATAAAACTCTTCATTGTTCCAGTCTTGTATAACCCTTTGACCTCACTCATTGATTCTCTTGTTCTCTTTCTTCTCTCTCTCTCTCTCTCTCTCTTTCCCTCTCTCTTTCTCTCTCCATTTAGTTCTCAACTCACAGTAAGTTTCTGCTGCCCCGATTAAGTGAAATACTTTCTTCTTGACTCTATAACTTACTTGTGCTGGTCCCTTGACCTCACCCTGCCTCATCCTTAACACACCCCATACCTAATAATTCCTTCTATCCTCATCTGCAGATAAGCCATCATGGCTGTCACATCTACAGTATGTCTATCCTGAATGCTCATCATCCATGTTACCTTTCCATTTGCTGGGCTTCCACTTCTCTATGCAAAACCCCTGTCTGCTCTTTGTCCGTATTTTACTTCATGTGTCTCACCAGATTGTCTTCTCCTTTAGAACAAAGACTAAGCTGTATTCATCATTGTGCCCTGTGTCCATAGATCTATTATATTTGTTGAATAAATGAAATAATAAAGGAACAGATGAGAGAAATTTGGGTTGGAAATCAAAGAAATGAGAATCTCATGCTATTATTTCCCTTGAGTGCCAAAAGTTCTTGGAAATTTGGAATATAAAAATGGCTAACAAAGAGGAAATTATGACTAGCATTACAGTCACTAATAGGATTAGCAGCTCTCCTTATTAGACCTTTGCTTCCTGAAAACAGAACGTCTGCACCCTCAGCAGATATACTATAAACATTTTGCACATTTTCTGGAGGTATTATATACAGGTAAATTATACTTTATCAGTACCCTTATTGTAAAATAGCATACTTTATATAACTGAAAAGAAGCCTGTTTGCCCTTGAATGCACTTTGATGTTGACTGAGGCAATGAAATTCTTTCAAAAACAAGAGGGGAAAAAATCTTCAGAGTTTCTCATACCAGGAAGATTGAAATGTTCAAACTTCACTTTATTAGGAATACTATATAACTTAGAGTCCTCTAAAGAACCTCAATAAATATTAATTGAATTGAGCATGAATTGAATTAAATAGAAAACCAATGAATGACTCTTATTTTTTTTCCCCAGAGGAGTTTACAGAGCTGTAAGAACTGCCCATTACTTTGGGATAATGGGAATTTCTAGATGTCCAGTATGGAAAGAAGAGGAAAGAGACAAGAAGAAAGAAGAGATTAGATTCAAATAGATCTCAATTCAAGTCCCTATTGTGCCATTAAATGATTGTCTTCAGTACATTTATTGAAATGAGCCTTGATTTGCTTATCTCTAAACTGAAGCTATTGATACTTACTTTTTGAATATCTGTACATTTACAGTGAGAATAAAATGCATGTGTATATTTAACTCTAAATTATAACTCACCTTAAAGAAATTCCTCATCTATTTATATGCATCGTGTATCTGTCAACATGTTCAGACTTTTCTGAATCACCTTATGATTGTTCTGGAAAGTTCATAGATCTCCGTCACTGTCTGTCTGTCCATCTGTCTTTAAACATGCTATCAAAAAAATAATCATTCTCCTTTCTTTGATGCATCCTTCTGGGCTCATGTCAATAAATCAGTTGCTCTAATTTTTGAGAACTCTGTTTTCACCTCCAAATTTTCCCATGCTTCCGAGAGCTGCAGTCAGTTAAAAAGGGGATATACATTCAGCTTTGAACTGAGAGATTCCTGTGAATAGAGACTTTAGAATTAAAATTGATAAAATTCCAAGCAGAGAGAGGTGAAATGGTCATTCTACCTCCTAGTTCAGCCCAACTGATGGATAGACTCCAGGATCCAGGATCATGTATGGAACAAATCCACCCAGTAGAGCTTATAATATGGCAACTGTAGCTGAGAAAAATAAGAACCTTGTAAGGGTAGAAGGTTACTCCAAGAGAGGGAGAACTGCCAAACAGTGATCTTTAACACCCATGATTCAGTGGAGTAGCATGTATCATTGCAAACTTGATCCTTACAGTCTTATTCATCTGAGCAGAATGAATGAAATATGGAACAAGGGAGAAGCCCAGGAGTATTTTTTGCTTCTGGTGGTCCCTTTGTAAAGATGTGAGAAACCAGGAAGTAGATCTCTTGATCAGGACAGCAGTTTTTCCAAGTCCTGACTGAGGTTATATAATATGTGGAAGCAAAATGAATAGTAGAATCAGCATGAATTTGAGATATTTGAAGATGAAGTTTGGATCTTGGTTTTCCTGATGGCCAGTTTTGAGATCTCAGCAACTCACTTAACTTCTCCCAAAGCCTTATTAGTTCTGGGAATTTAATATATAATCAATTTAGAAGAGATTTGCAGAAGACTCCTTGAATGTTTCAATTCCTATTATTTAAAGAAATAGCTCCCATCCATGGAAAAGTGTGCACACACACCCTTTGGGAACATTGGCAATACTTAGAGGCAGTTAGGGATTTCACCAGTGAGGGGTATTTCTGGCATCCCTGTCAGAGGCCAGTCATGGTGTTCAATATCAACAGTGCATAGGCATTCCCTTTTCACCTTCCAACAAGAGTGATCCAGTCTCAACTTCAGCAGTGTGGAAGCTGAAGAACCCTGCTTTAGAGACTAATATAATCGAAGTTTAAAGGTAGTATCTGAAAATAATACTCAAGGACATTTTTTAATGACCCAAATAGTAACAGTCTACACTGATCACATTTCTCTTTTTTTTTTAAGAAAAAAATAAAAATTTTCACAGATCTATTGAGGTACACAATTGATAAATAAAATTGTGTACATTGAAAGTGTTCAACATGATCATTTAAAGTACATACATGTTGTGAAATGATTAATTACTATGAAGAAGTTAGTTAAAATATCCATCACCTCCCATAACTACATTTATGTTTGTGTGTCTGTAGAGTATGAACATTTAAGATCTACTGTCTTAGCAAATTTGAAGAAAAAGTAACTAGATTCAAAATATTATACATTAGATTTCCAAAAAATATTCATCTTAAAACTCCTCACCCTTTGACCAACATCTTTATTTTTCTCCAGCCTCCAGTCTCTGGTAACCATGACAGAACTCTCTGTTGGCATGAGCTTGCCTATTTTAGTTTTAAGAGCACATGATGGAGAAAGGTTAATATCTCCAATAAATGGTGCTAGAAAACTGGATGTCCACCTGGGGAAGGAAATTAAATGCTTATCTCACAATAAATAAAAAATTCAACTCAAAATGGGTTAAAAATTCAAAGTAAAATGTAAAACTGTAGAATTACCAGAAGAAAACATGGGGGAAAGTCTTCTTACTGTTGGTTTTTCTGTTATGAATTTTCAGGTAACATTCCAAAGCCAAAATGAATAAGTGGGATTGCATCAAATTAAAAAGCTGCACAAAAAAAAAAAAAAAAAACAATAGGGACTGGAGCTGTGGCTCAGCAGTTTCAGCGCTTGCCTGACAAGCAGGAGGACCCAGGTTCAAACCCCAGCACCACATACACAACTAAGCATTGGAGCAACGATCTCTCTTTCTCTGTCTCTCTCACTGTCCTTCTCTCTTAAAAATATAAAATAAATAAATGAAAAGTTAAAAAAAAATCAAAACAACAAAGTGAACAGACAGCCTGTGAAAATGGAGAACGTCTTTGCAAAGCATCCATATGGTAAAGGGTTAATGTTCAAAATGCATATCAATAACAAGAAAATCTGAGTTTTAAATAAACAAAGAAACTGAACAGATGTTTTTCAAAGGAAGACAGACCAATAGTCATTGGGTATATAGATGCTCAACATCACTAACCATCAGGGAAATGAAAATCAAAACACCATGAGACATCACCTCCCATCTGTCAGAATGACTGTTATCAAAAAGATTAGAGAAAGTCAGTGTCAGAGCAGAAGTTCAGGCAAAAGAGCCCTTACACACTGTTGATGGTGACTGGAATTGGTATAGACATTATGGAAAATACTATGAAGGCTCCTCATGAAATTAAACCAGAATTTCTCTATGATTCACCAATCTCACTGCTGGGCACATGTCTAAAGGAAATGAAATCAGTACATCAAAACTTTATCCACAGGCCTGTGTTCATTGCATCATCTTTCACAACATTCAAGATATGGAATCAACTGAGTGTCCATCAGTGGATAACCGGATAAAGAAAATGTAGTGTATATGAACAATGGAATGTTGTTCACACTTAAAGACCTGTCATTTGTGACATAGAAGATGGATGATCCTAATTTCTTTAGGAATCAGAGGTAATGGTAGCACTGATTATTTGTTCTAATGACTTTGCAAAACAAAGCACATGTGTGTGTTCAAAATATCCTTTGAGTATTCCCTATTTTACCTTTAAGATAACAGCTTACCAAAGGTCATAGCAAATCTATGAGCTGTGAAATCATATTTTATGCTGTGTTTCTTTCTGAGCAAATGACATCATCAGTGACCTCTTAGAACTGTTAGACTTTTAGCAGGATTTACAAAATTTTTGCTCATCTTCGTTGATCCTTCAGAGCACTTCTGTAGGATAAGGTGAGGATTATCTGCATTGAACAGTTGACGAGAATCATACCCAGGTGTTCCACAACCTGACTAAAGTCACGAAGACATTAAGAAACAAAGAATTTAAATTTAATAGACATATAAAAACTGATATAATATCCAGCTGCGTTACAATTTACTATTCATGTTGCTTCAACATTTCAGTGAACATCAGTTAGAATGTATTAGGCATTGACACTGGGTTTGGGGATGCCCAAATGGCAGTTCCTGCCATCAAATTTAGTAGAAATTTTTATCTAAACATTGGGTGTATATAATGTTAAGAAAAGTTTGTCAATTTCTATATTATTACAAGGAACAGATGTTCAGAGGAATTTTCTAGAAAAAATTGTCATTCTATGAAAGTTAACAGTTAATATACATAATTCATTCTTTCCAACATAACATATGTTACATACTCAAATATGCATATATATAAATATGTGTTAAATTCCCAGTGGGATCTTAAGTCCCTTGAAAGTAGCAACATTTTCTTGTATAATGCTTAGGATGATGCCTACCTCTTATTTTGTTCTTAATTTAAAAAAAAAAAACGGTTAGGGAGGAGTGGAAGATGATCAGCAAATATACTGAAAAAATGGCCCAGAAAGCCATGCAAGGATTATATTCACAGAATTATAATTATATTTAAAATACATGGTAGATTTTAACTTTAAAATATTTTCTATGGTTAGCATCATCCCTCTAACTAAACAGGAAGTTTCTAGCACCTGGTGTAGGCTTACCATCTCTCAAACACAGTCAGTTATTAGTTCTCCAAGCATGCATGAATTCATGCATCAAGAACAAAAGCTAATTTAAATAAGCATCCTCTAAAGAAAGCAAAGAAGTAGAGAGATGATGATAAGCAGGAGGGACAGAAAAGGGACCCTGAAAGCAGAAGAAACACCCCATTGACTTTACCCCTCTGATTTCTTCCTAGGAATTATGAACAGACTTCACTTCCAACCCTCAGTTTGGATCTTGGATGCCCAATTTAAAGGACTCCTCTAAAGTGGGGCACACAAGTTTCATCCCAAGTATTTTGGAAGCTGTGTCAGGAGGATCACTTGGGCCCAGGAGTTTGAGAACAGCCTGGACTGTACAAGAAGACCTAATCTCAAAAAATTGATTAATTAATTAAAATAAATGACTCCTTTCACAATACAGTATTCTCCTCTAAGGTCAGAAAATATTAAATTGTATTAAATGGGAAAATTTTAGAAATAAATCTTAAGTTTTAAATTGCTGACCATTCTGAGTTGGGTGATGAAATCTTGCAATATCTCCCTACAGTCTGTTTGGACTATGAATCATCTGCTAGTCCAGAATATCCATTAGACACCAGTATATCCATGGTATACGCTATCTGCTCATTAGCCACCAGGTTATCTTGGCTGTCAGATAAGCTGTTGCAGTATCACAGTGTTTATGTTTAGGGAGTTTGTTGTACTTAGTAATGTACTTAATAGTGGACGCAAAGGGCAAGAGACTGATCCTGGAAATTTGGATACACCAAAGATAAGCCCTAAAGTGCTTCCCTTAAGTGAAAAGATAATTTTTTGGGGGGTAAGGCTATGGTTTTGATCCCTGGTGCAGAAAAAAAAATCAGGGTACAAGTTCTTGACTTAAAAAAGAAAATAAGGTATGCTGAGATCACTAAGGTCTATGAGTGAAATGGATCTCTCATCCATGAAATTGTGAAGAAGGAAAAAGATATTTGGGCTATTTTGTTGTCATACTTCAAGATGCAAAAGTTACAGCCACTATGCATAAGAAGTGCTCGATTGAGCTGTAAAACATATCAAATGTGGGAATGGAAGACATGAACAAAAGCTGTTCATTTGATGGTGACTCATTGAACCAGAAAGCATTGAGCCTTTGCAAATCTTTAGCAAGTCATCCCTTGAAATTTGTGACCCTAAGCCATTATTGGAAATAAAGGATAGAGATACAGATCAGAACAAGTTTGGACTGAAAACAATACAAATTTCTGGAGAGACTACCTCCCAATGAAGAAGCTGCTGCTTCATTTTTGGAAGAGTTGAATTACTGTGTCCAATTTATACATTAAACTTCAAAATAGGTATACGTTTATAAGAAAAAATATTGTATACCAGGGGTCAGTGTTCTCTGTGATTTCATTATCCCCTAGGGGGTCTTGAAAGATATTTTGAACCAAAAAAGGGGGACTATTTTAGAGTATTTTCAGTATAAAATTTTCACAGATTCCCTGATTTGCCTTATTGAAGTTATGATCTGAACACGACTGTGGGAAATTGAGAGAATAAAAAATTTGTCAACTCGATGATTGGGTCCATAAAAATTATGTAGTCTCAAACTCTATTTGAGCTCTTAAGGAGAGAGCAGTTTTTCACGTTTCTTCTCACACTATTCTCAAGCTTCCTCCTGCACATCTATTTTATTAACTCCACTTAAGTAGGGAAGCTCTACTTATTCTTTGCCCCCACAGATAAAACCTCCTTTTTAAATAGATTCCAGCATAGGGGAATTTCTCAGTATTTGCCTAAAAGTCTTCAAAATAAGTTTCATTTCCATCCATCTTTCCTCTTTTCTTCCAGTTTCAATAAATGTGCATATCCCTTTCTATCTAAAGACAATTTCTCCATCAGTGTTCCAGTGAACTGCTCCAGAATTTTGCCTTTTCAATCACCACCTCCTTTTTGCATATATCAACCCTGCCCCTCTTTATCCCATGTGTCCTTCTCATTGCCACTACACAGAGACTAATTATGGCATGTTAAAAGCCTGAAGTTTTTCCCAGATTAACTGCAAACTGAATATATGTACTCTTTCAGTTCCTAAATATTTGTTTTCTGTCCTTCATTAGAATTTTGCTAAGGATTGCCTACATTCCAAGTTTCCCATTTCTCATCTCCCATATTCAAATTAACCCTTCACCATCTGGTTTTCTTCCTTTCATTCATTCCTCTTCCCAATGGCACATATCAATACGGTAATTTGAAACTCATAAAATATTTTTTGAATGAATAAAATTTGATTGGTTCAACCTCTTCACTCTCTTTAGCTGAATTTATCAAAGACCTGTCTGCTACTAAATTCAATAAATGTTTTTCATTCCTCATTTCAGTGGACTTTTTCATAGCATATGACAGTTGTCATCGTGTCTTCTGGTTTCCTCATTTTCCTCTGCAACAGTTCCATTGTGATATAATTCACATGCTGTAAATTTCACCTTTGTGAATTACACAATTCAGTGGTTTGGAGTCTAGTCACATAGTTGTGCAATGCTAACCAACATCTAATTCCAGAACATTTACATCACATCAAAGAAAATCCATATCCTAAAGCAGTGTCTCCCAGTTTTCTCATTCCAGCTAGTCCCTGGCAACCACTAATCTATTTTATGTCTCTATGGATTTGGCTATTCCGGACATTTTATGTAAGTGAAGTCATCCAAACTATGGTCTTTTATGACTGGCTTCTTTCACTTAAAAAAATGTTTCCAAGATTTAGTCATTGTGTATATATCAGTATGTCATTTCTATTGACAGTTAAATACTATCCCATGGCATTGATTAATGTGCCATCTTTTGATTATTCATTTACTTCTTGATGGACAACTTGATTATTTCTAATTTTTGGCTGCCATAATAAGTATTGTTGTTATGGAGACTCATGCATCAATTTGTGCATGGAAGTATGTTTCATTGTTCTTGGATATACACCTAAGAATGGAATAGCTGGAGCCATGTGGTAGTTCTATGCTCAACATTTTGAAGAGCTGCAAACCTGATTTCCAAAGCAGCTATAACATTTAACATGTCCACCAGCAATATATAAGCATATCATTTTCTCCATTACTGTCATCCTTATTTAGCCATCCTGGTGGGTAGAAGTAGAGTCTTACCATTATTTTGTTTTATGTTTTCAGCCTGGTTGACAATATTAAGCTTTCATGGGCTTATTTCTCATTTCATACCTTTATGGAGAGAAATGACTATTCAGATTTTCCCATTTTTAATTTATCTTTACAATTAATTTGCTACATTTTTTATAGATTCTGGATACAAGTCCCTTGTTAGAGATATAATTTGCAAATATTTTCTCCCAATCTGTCAGTTGCCTTTTCATTTTATTTATGGTGTCGTACAAAGCAAAAACTTCTTAAACTTGATCAAATACAATTTATTTATTTATTCTGATTTCACTTAGGCTTTTGGTATCAAATCTAATAAATTTTTATAGTTTTCAGATTTTACCCCCTTAAATAAACTTTAAAAATTTTTTTCAAGTGATAGAGAAAAGAGAGAATCAATTTTATTCAGTTTTTCATGTGGCTTTTGCTGCTCTGACACTTCATTGTGTACATGATGCTGGTGTTTGAACACATGTCCTTGTGCATGCCAGGCAAGTGCTGTAACCACTTAGCCATGGCTCTAGCCCTTAAATAATCTTTATATGTATTTTATCTCCCTTTTCATTCCAAGACTCCATTGTGCCTATATTGGCATGCTTCATGTTGTACCACAGGTCTCTTTATCGTTCTGATTCTCAAACTGAAAAATCTCAATTGACCTGTATTCAATCTTAGTGATTCTTTGCTACTAACTTAAATCTGCTTTGAACCTATCTAATGTATTTTTCGCCTTAGTTAGTGGATTTTCAGCTCCAGAATTTTTATTAACTTTTAAAAGGTAAGTAATATGCCTTTGTTGACAATTCTGTTTGAGACCTTAGTTCTTTCCTTTCATTACTTACATGTAGTTTTCTTTTGCTCTTTGAGCACATGTAAAATATGACTTAAATAAAATATCTATCTAGTTAGTCCAACATCTGGACTTATTCAGAAATAGTTTTTATTGACTTTTCAAAAATGTATTTGTGCCCTAACTTCCTGTTTCTTAGTGTGTCTTGAAATGTTTTTTTGCTAAAAACTGGACATTTTCAATAATGTCATGTGGCAAATTGAGATAATGTCTCCCCAGGGCTTCCCTTTGTTGCTGTTTGCTAATGTTGTGACTATCACTGCAGTTCATCTGTCAAATGACTTCCTTATCCCACTCTCAAGTCTGTCATGTGTAGCCACTGAGTTTTCTGCTTTGTTTGCCTCATGCTCAGCCAAGAAATAAATAAAAATTTCCATCAATAACTTGAACCAATCAGTGTCTCACACTTTGCCAAAGAATTCTGTTTGGAGAAAGAGGGCATAGTTTCAACAGTCCAGCAGTTTGCAGTTTTGTCTGAGCATTCAGTTCCTGCTTATGCGGCTCTTAGCGTCAGTCAGCAGAAGATGTCCTTCTCAAAAACTTCTCAAGTTTTTCCCATGCATACTTACATCCCTGGGCATGTGCATGCCTATCAGGATTTTCAGGAGCATGGACTTTTTAAAAGCCTCTTATGAAAGTCTCATTCTTTTGCTTTTATTTATTTATTTATTCATTTATTTATTTTAGTTTTCCATTGTTTTCAGTGAAGTCTTTTTTTTAATTTTTATTTTTGAACAACCATACAAATTTTAACAAAATAATATAAAATGTGTATAGTTTCTGGATACTAGATTTACCCCCAGGAGTGTCCCCCCCCAGTTTCCCACCAGTATCCCTCCCTGCCCTTCCCCACAATATCTCTAAAAAAGTATTAGGCTGTATAACCTTACACCTTATCTGGATTTAACACATGATAATAAACCACCTTTCTGAATGGCCAGGGTCTAGTTCCAACCTCCACAGATGAGTGGAGACAATCGACCCTTGGTTCTCTGGGCTAAGTTGATTTTACTCAGCATAATTTCTTCCATAGCCATCCATTTACTTTCAAAGGCTGCAATATCATTGTTTCTAAAATAAATAAATAAATAAATAGATAAATAAATAAATAAATAAATAAATTGCCGGGGCTGGAGCAGTGGCTTAGTGGCTATGGCACTTGCCCGGTATGAATGAGTACATGGGTTCAAACCCCAGCACCACATACACAACTAAGTGTCATAGCAACACAAACCACATGAAAAACTAAATAAAAATTGATTCTTTGTGTATCTCTCTCTCTCTTTCTCTCTCTCTCCCTCTCTCTTTAAAAAAAAATGTTTTGTCAGCCTCTTATTTGCTCCAGTTGGTAAAATTGATATCACTACCTCCACCAGCTTCTTTTTAAATAATGCTCAATGATTGTTTTTGACAAACACTCTGAAGATAGAGCTTTTCCCATTGATTGAGCTGAGTCAAGTCAATTAACGAGAAGCTCTGTGAATGGGATGATCCATGAAGTTGGGAGACAAATCAAGTAGTGATGATTACCTGGGCATGAGACTTTGGGAAACCCTCTAAATACTTTCCATCCCTCCAGAGGCTGCAAGCCTGCTGGTTTCCACCACTATCATGATTGCTAGGCTGTTTTTATGGCTACTGATCAAGAAGAAGGAAGAAGGTATAGAGCATGTTAAAATCCCACAAAGTTCTTTGTGGTTCTCAATTTCATCTATTTCTATTCAATAAACACTGTTCAGATTGTCTCAAAGTTTATATTACATCTTAGAGTTCTGAAAGTTTAACAGTTTTTCCAGTGTCCTCCTCTTTGCCTTTATGAAGGAGCAGATTTTCACAAGTCCTTCATTTAATTTTCTATAAGGACTCTTCTTAATTTCCTCTTATCTCTCTGGTTTTTCTTGTGAAATTTGAAGGCTTTTCTTCTTAATGTCAGACTCATAAGTGTTGTGGGTTTTCATGTATGTGTTTGTGGGTTGTATCCTAGATTCCCTTCCCCACTCTCTCACCTGTCATTGTCTCCTGTGTGTCCTGATCCAGTGCTATGGCTTCAGTTAGCATCTTTGTGAGGGTGATTTCTCATCTGCAACAATAGCCCAGAATTTCTTTCTGAGTTCCACACTTCTACATCTAAGTGACTATGGGTATCTCTTGACCACCCCAGACATCTCAAATGCAGTCTGCTCAAAACTAAATACATCATTAAGCTTTCCTCCTCCTGCATATGTGCCATGTCTGTGTCCTGGCACAGTTAATGACACTACGATAAACACAGACAAGAAAACATGCAATCACCAGTGACACTTGCGTTTCTCCAACTATGCAGGCACTCAAGTGATCATTTCATCTGCTAATCCCATCCTCCTGCTTCTTGACAATGTCCCTTCCCTGTGGGGTACTTGTTACATTTAGAATGCATCAGAAGTGCTCTGATAGAATCTTCAAAGGACTTCAGGACTTCAGGTTGTAGATTCTGCTCTCCTAGGTCACTTCTTCCTTCCATCTCTTTGAGGCATCTTGATTCTCCTTCCCATGTTTATATTATATTGTACATGCTTCTACAGAAGAAATTCTTGTATTAATTATCTTCCTCTCTTTTATATTTTATGCATTTTATGCATTTAATTTTTGTACTGTGGATTGAACCCAGGGATGCTTTACAACATACCCACATCCCCAGTCTTTTCTATATTTTTTTATTTTGAGATAGTCTCACTAAGCTCAGGTTGGCCTTGAACTTGCCATCCTCCTGTCTCAGCATCCCACATCTCTGGGATTATAGGTGTGCACCACCATGCCCAGCCTCATATTAGTTCTCACATGTATTTGCTCATGCTGTCTTGAGTCAGACTCTCTTACTTGCTACCAAAGAATTCCGTACAACAAGATGAGCCTTGTGGCAGAGCCGCAGCATCCATCACTCTGTCTGACCTGTTATTCTAATTGTTACTCTCTACTACCAATCTACTGTCAGCCACATTGGCCAAGTTGCTGTGACAGTCTGTGTTGTCCATACTGTTCCAGACCTTCTTCTTGACACATCTTTGTCAATTTCAGGAAACTCCCCCCTCAGCTCATTCAAGAGATTGATACTGTCCACTACTAAATTCTGTTTCTCCCTTTTTTTCTCCTCTCAAACGAAATCACCCCTCTGATCACTGTGTCATGAGTGAAACAAAGGATGTGTTCCCCAGCTTAAATTTACAACTAGTATATGAACTGTTATTGGCATCACAGCAAAACAGGTTTTTGGCATTTTTATGTCTTCTTTATATAGTACATGAAGATTATATAACGCCCTTGAAAGTCATGGAAGCATTTACACTGGTTATCACTCATTCTTAAAAAGGGAGATCTTTATTCTGGGTTTATTCTTTCTTTAAATTCACATTCATTGGTCACAATGGCAGTTTAAGGTACAATCTGGCCATTGGTGTTGTAAACGGCTTTTGTTTTGTTTTGTTTTGTTTTGTTTCACCACTCATTTTCAGATATAGTTTTTCAATGTATAACATTAAACAGCATCCAAATTTCAGGTCAGTTGGGAGAGTCAATGTGAACCCATATAACAAGGCCCAATGCAGGATTCTGTTGGTGGTAGCCACTCAACAAATGACAGCTTAGTTTACTGTCTTGTGTGTGGTGGTCAGTCCCCATGCAACCTCTTCTTCATTGTTAACAAATTTCAGCCTGTAATCTTTTGTTTCTCCTGCCTAATCCTTCACTTCCTCTGACTGTTCCATTTTGGTTCTGAGCAAGCAGGCTGCTTGTGTCTGGAGCTGGCCGAGGCTGAAGTCTCCCTTTGTCTGTGTCAGGCAAGCTCAGGCATGCACAGACATGTCCACGAGTTCCTTGGAAGTTTGTCGGTGCCAAGGCCAGCACAGCACTCCCCCTCCCTTCCCACTGGGTCCTGTGCTGCAAGCTGTTGGACATAAGTTCATGCTTTCGAAACTTCAGTATTTACACAGAGTCTGTGCCTCTGATTTACCCAGTGTCCAGCTGCTGATACTTATCTTGAAATTTCTAAGTGCAAGACTGCAATCAAAGCGTCAGGGCACAGAAATGAGCAAATAAAGATGTTTGGGGATTGCCTGTTTTTTCTCATGCAATTTGCACATTTTTCTTGGCTTGTATAACCTGAGGTGGCTGGGACCATGGGCCTCTTCATTCCTTGGCCCAGTGGTACAGCATATGGCAACGTTACAAATACAGGAGCTGGACATTCAGGAGGGGGGCCTCACCCCTTCTAGGAAAGTGTCCACCTCTGTGCCTCCCAGACAGCGTTGACGCATTCGGACAAGCTGGACAAAGAACGTACAGTCTACATTCCCTGGCCTTTGAAGGGAAGATGTCGCAATGTACAGGCAAATGGAGCATTTGCCTAATTCATCAAAACATTCACATTTGCTAGTAATACAATGCATCTATGATGAGAAGGGCTCAAGGGGAGCTCTGTGGATTAAGGGTAAACTGGCTCATGTCTACTAATTTCTACCATTCGGTTAAGCTTTGGAGCAGACTTCCCTGTATTTGTGGAAGTGTTGCAGGGTTGTTAAAAATGCATGGGCTTTAGAACCAGATCTGTGGCTCAACCTTGCTAGCTGTGGGATCTGGAGCAATGCACACTTTCTAAAGTCTCTGTTCTCATCTGGAAAGTAAGGACAGTAAAACTAAACTCTTAGAGCTTTGACGAGGATTTTTTGAGATAATGTGTTGTGCTAAGCAGGTATCAGACTCAGTAAGTGCTTTAAATGAACTTTTATCATTCGACTACTTTTTAAGTGACTACTATGAGCCAGGTACTTTGCTGAGCACTTAGCATTACCACCACCTGGGAGGTGGTTGAACATTGCAATAGGAATTGGGAGACAGGGAGAAGCATGTTTTGAAAGAGATAAGAATGCTTGAATTTAGAACCAGTATTACTGGATCCACATAACTTTGGGCAAAAGCCACCCCTCTAGACCTCAGTTTCTCAAGCTGTAAGGCAGACTAATTATTTTTATCCCAGAGAGCAAACTGGAAGATTTAATAATAATAATAGTGATTATTATTGTATAGGTGACATTAACAGTTTATCAGTTCCTAGCACTTTTTAAACATTTTACATTTGCTGTTTGATTTAATCTTATCAGCGCTAGAGATTTATTATGCAGTTTTAACCAATGAAGGAATGGAGGAACAGAGTCACTAAGTGACTTTTCCATAGCCCAGAAACAGAGACCAGTTAGTTTGTCTCCAGAGTCTTAACTCTTCAATCATCACACTTTGTATTTGGTGGACTATAAAACCCTGTACAAATAATGTAGTTGTATTACCACCCTGGAAAATTCTACCTAATGAACTAGCATTCTGCTCATCATTGTAAGATCTGACATGATCCTAGTTAAGGGAATGAAAGCAATTGTTCCACAGTGCGTTCCTTTCCAGTATTTTGTTATAAAACATTCAAACAGAAAAGTTTATCTATTTTTACACTCAGTGTACATAGACCTGACACTCAGATTCTATAATTAGCACTTTATGATACTCATGGTATCACTTACATAACCATCTGCAGACCTCTCTCCATCTATCAATCCACCTTGTTTGTGATACACTTGAAATATGGGCAGACATCACTACGTTTCACTCAGCTACTCCTGTGTGGATATCATTACTTAGAATTTAACGTTTTATGGTATTTTTCTTTCCCCAAATGCATTTTAGACTCCATATCTGCATCGAAGATGTGGGAAACTCATAAAATACTTAAAATAGTGTCAAGCCGTAGGCTCACCGGCTTATTATCATTGATGTTGTTGCTACTGCTGTTGTTGATTTTTCACACCTTTTTTTTGCATTCCAACAAGCCAGTCTGCTCTTCAGCTGCTTTCTTCTAGGCTCAGACCTTCCATTTCATCCCAGACTTAATGACTCCTGCTCAATTTTTCCCACTCCCACCCTCACCCTCTTGTGCCCAAATCCAACCACAGTTTGCACTCTGCCAGACCTCCATATATCCAGTGGCATTCCAATGCTGCCACAGAATTCCACATGCTATCCAAATATCTGTCTGACCTAGCCAATTATTACAATAGCACCTTATATTTAGTTGGTGCTGGTTCATTATTTCATTCAATAAGTATTTCTCAAGAGCTTACTTAACCAGGTGACCAGGAGGGGGGTGGGACAGAGAGTGGGATAGGGAGAACTGAGTAACGAAAGCATGAAATCAACCAACACACATTTATTGCATAACTTCTGTGTACACAGCATTGTGATGAGGGAGTTCAAAGTCAAGTTGGCAGAGGAAAGCAAATGCACAAGAAAGAATTGGAGCTCGGCTGCATAGAGAGAAGGTAGCAAAAGTTCTATGTAGTCCGGGTGTGTGCATGGCTGCCACAGCTATGTTAAATAAGGCTGCCTGTAGGATTCAACTGGGACTTCTAGAAAGAAATGAGACTGTAAGGTAATACTAAATAAATCCAAGGCCATGCTCCAATGGAGGGAATAAAATAAGACTATTTCTAAAGAAAGATAGAACTTTGATAGGCAACTCTGAAAGTGTCTTAGAATACATGGAAGGTTTAAATGGAGTATAGAACTCTAGAATTGGAAAGGGTCATCCCAAGAAAAGACGTGATAGGTCTAGAAAGATAGTTATATTTTAGAGATGAGATCTTTTCCAAAATGGTTACAGCTGAAATTATTTGTCAGCATGCTGTATGTTCTCATTAGGAAGAGATGAGTGGTAACATTCTACTTTTAATGAAGACACAGTAAAGAGGAAGCTCCAGGGAAGGGACCCCAGTGAAATGACCAAAGGAGAAACTAGCTGGAGGAACCCAGCCACTGCAAATCCCAAAAGATCCATGGGAAGCTAATTGAAGAAGTATGGAATAAATGCAAGTTGGTGTCCTAATTCTGATGCCTTCTTGGTAAAAGAACTCCATTTTTATGAGTTCCAGTTTTCAGAATTATAAAACTAGAATAAATTTTACTCTCAAGGGACATTGTATGGGTTAAATGAGAATCAAAATGGAATAAGTCTACCACTGTTTCTGATTCAAAGAATGTGTTTAAAAATGTACAAAATTTTGTTTTCTACCCTTGGATTCTCATAGCCTACAAATTGTATGACCATGAGAATTTTCACTGACCCTCATGAACCTCTGTATGGCCAGAATTAATAGTCCCAGACATGTCCAACATTGCCCTAGAGCACACATGGTGGCTGTGAATGAATCATTTAAAAAGAAGGAAAAAGGCATCTTTGGGTGCAAATTAATATTTTAAATGTTTCCTTCTGAGAAAAGTAAATTGCAAGAATAATAACAATAAAGGTACTACATTCACCGAGCCCAGGCACATAGCTTGGTTTGAACTCCCATTCTTCTTCTCAGTCACAATGGCCCTGTTCAAGTTTCTAGACAGTATCCTTGGGAGAGAGGGAAATCAGACAACTTCAATAGACTAAGAAGGAAGGCAGTCCCATCAAAGAAGCCATTTGAAAACTATGGAAACTTCTCTTTGGGTGACTGTGGAATTGACCAGAAGCATTAGATAATTTCCAGTATCAATTCCACCACTAGAATGTGGGGACTAAGACTCTTTCTTCTATTGCAACCTCAATTTCCCCACATCAAATTGTCCTTTGTAGATAATTAGGGACACCTTAAAGATAATAGCCCATATTTTCCTTTGTATAGCAAGTGATTACGACTCTGAACCTCAACTTGTTAATTCCTTGAAGATTTCAGGTATGAAACATATATTCACATGAAACCCATTCACCCATCTGCTTTCTAGTGTCCATCATCTCCTTCTCTCCCCCATTCCCTCCTCTTTCATGTTAGATCGTGGTGAATCAACTTAGAGAGGGATGCTCAGAACATACAAAACTATTACTTTGGTCAGGATATTCCCAGAACTGGTACTTCCAGATATTCTATATTCTCAGTCATCTTCAAAATGCCAAAATTTTAACTGTGTTGTTTGCCAGAGTGAGCAAGAGCTTATTTGCTTCCATTCTGTGTCTTGCTTCAGCTCCTAGATGCTAAGCATGCCTCCTTTGTATGTTTAGGCCCCACAGATACCCTTGTATAAATAACCCCTGCCACCTCAGTGCCTGGACCTTGCCAGACAGGTCATAGGCACCCAGTTGTTCTCACCATCCCCCTCCCCATTCCAGGCCTTCCAAACAGTGCAAAACTATACACATAAATAAACATGCACCCAGCCAGTTCTCCAAACATGTATGAATCCCAGGATTAGCCACAGTTTGGGCTCATATTGCTGCATAGTGAATCTATCAGCTGTATTTGTGAAGGCCTCACAGGATGTCCAACTGAAATGGGTTCTTGAGATACCATTTAAATGGAAAGTCGGTGAACCCTGCTGTGCAGAAGAGCAGTCAAATAAGGACAGGTTTATTTCTCAAGCATAACTTTGATTGTTTTTAACAAAATAGAAGTCTGATTTTAAACAGACTTAAAATTCAGATAAATAAAAGGAAGAAGGAAAGGAGGAGGTGAAGGAGGAAGAAGAGGAAGCAGAAGAGAAAGAGGAGAAGGAAAAGGAGTAACAGGAGGAAGAAGAAAACAAATGACTCTCCAGGCAAGATACCTGCTAATTTGGGAGTTGTATCATTCCAGGATTTTTTCATGATATACTTATCTAGTTCCTAATTTTTATCAGTTCAGGTTATTTCTTAGATTTTGTTATTTTTTAACCTCAAACAAAAATATATCGTTGAGAAGATTCATGACTATCAATTATGGAAAAATCTCTCAGAAGTTAGATCAGTACCACACATCATTGCATTCATTCATTTGGCAGTCTTCACTACCTTCATTTAAAAACAGCTTTCCCACATCTGCATTCAGGTAGGTCCCTACTTCCACCTCCACCACTCTACTCTAGCTCTCCTTATTCTTTCATCCTGTTCAATCTGTTCCTAGTCTGAGACCCCAGACTGCTGCCTTTTCCATATCTCCCAGGTTCATTTCCTCCTACTTCCATCAACCTAGACCCCATTCTCCAGTCCATCTCCCACTTTTCTCCAAAACTGAAACAACTTTACAATTGGTTTCCTTGCCTCTATGTTTGTTCCTTTAGTTTGTTTTCCACTTAACACAATGAGGAAAGAAATTCAGATCATGTTGATCTTCTCCTAGAACACTCAGCAAGGCCCCTTCAAGGTCTTGCTAGCCTTCAAAGTCTTGTGAGATTTCATCCCTACCTATGCCTTTGGCCTTCTCCTTCCCAGCCCTTGGGCACACTCCTCTCCAGCCACACTAGCCTTCCCACTGTGCTTTGAATGAGGTCATTTCTCCCACCTCAGCATGTTTACAGTGGCTTTTCCTCCTCCAGGACACTCCCCATCCAGATCCCCATTGAGCCCTTCTTCACTTCATTCTAAAATGATTCTCCACCTACCACTCTTCCCCTCCCTTATCTGTAAGCATCTCACTTAGTTTTTCATCATAGCAGGCATCTTATGTTGGAAATGTACTTGTTACTGTCTCTTCAAAATTGAGTTGAAGTTTCATGAGTCCTTTTTCGTTGCTTTCGTTGCTTTCTAATGCTGGAGAAACACTTGCACACAGAAGATGCTTATTATATAAATAATGACAATGTATGATGAAAGACCAAACACATTTTTATCAAAGCATATGCAGAAAATAAATGTTTACATGCCTATTGTCAAAATGGACTTCAAAAATTATCTAATTTCTACTCTTATGAGCAGAAAATGGAAGGGTATAATTGTAACTTGTCCTGCCCAGATCATTTTCATGTTTATCGACTTAACATCATCACAAAATAATAATCTGAAATGTGCCACTGATTAGAAATTTCATGTATTTACACTTTTCCTAGAAAATAACCCCAAATAAGGGTGATATAAAACTTTCTTAAGAAAAGCAGATTTTTCTTCAAAACTGAACTCCCATCTACATATACATAGTTATGTGTGTAAAGCAGGTAATTAAAACCTTAAAAAAGCAAGTCATAGTAAAGCATAAGAGTTACTTCAGTATATCATAAAGAAGCTTAATCTCTGGAATTGTGCTTTGAATGCAAATTCTGGACCATCATTTATTCATAGAGCAATCAGGCACAATTTAGTACCTCATCAAAATTCAGTACCCTCATCTGTAATATGAATACAACCATTATTTCTCTAAGTTGCAGTTATAATTAAATAAAATACCAGTCATAAAATGCATCTAAAACAGGGTCTGGTAACTCAGTTAATAAAAGCTACTTTCACCTGCACTCTTGTCCTACTTGTGACTGTAGAGCCATTCTCTGAAGCCTTGTGAGAGAGGACATAGAGGAACACAGAACTGTCCTCCAGTAGGTGACAGATCACTTTGGTGGGGGAAGGTTATGCACCTAAGAAAGAACTAAAGTTGTTGTTTAATAGACCCTGGTCAGTAAAAAACTTTGATTCCACAAGTTAGAAAACCCCAGCTAATAATGACACTCGTCATGAAGGAATATGCATCTGACATCCTCAAGAAGGGGCAGGAAGGACAATCATGGGCAAATTTTAACTCTAAATCACATCATCCCTGAACTACTATTGACCTCTGAAATTTTTTTTGTCTCAATACACCTCTGTGCTGATTGACAACGACCTAGATATTTAAAGGAAGAATTTTCCTGGAGTCGCTCAGACTATATGTCTCAAGAGTCTCTTCTATTGATACAGAAACTTCCCCTTGGGTGTCCATGCAATTTTGAGAGTTTATGGGTCCTTAACATTCCTCCTCAGTATCTCTGTAGTTGTCCAAGAGTGTAAAAAGTACCTAAGTGTTTGGTTTACAGCAAATTACCATAAGAACAAAATCATTTTTGTGATCTGGTACTCAGGAAGGAAACCCAACTCATCCCATGCTGCTTCTTTTAACAACTTCTCATCTTTGGTAATGAAGTTGCTACAACACACAAATGATCAACTGAAGACTTAATGGCAGTAAGGTTGCAAGTATGTGCCCAGTAAGTTCTACAGTCTTGCATTTTCTCCAAAATGACTTGCATGCATACATAGTCTAATCCCTATATTTTGACTTCACCAAGTCCTACCTAGCCTCCTCAGATTAAGTTTCTCAAATAAAGGAAAGAAATGGCTCCAATCCATATGAAACCCCACTTCTTGTGTGACTTTGAGCAACTTGCTCCCTCTCAACCTCTAAATATCATTGCTAAGAATACAGGCTTGGAACCACACTGATCTGGGACCAAAACTTGCCTCTTCTTCTCAGTAAAATTGTGAAATCAGTTGATTTCTGTAATCTTTCGGAGCCTGCATGTCTTCATTGTTAAAAAGGCTCACACAGCTATTGTCCACTTCCTGTAGGGGAATTTCTCGATACCTATTATGGTTCTATCTCCTGACCATTAATTGCAACAGCATATGCATGTTGCTTAACCAAGTACCTAGCACTTTGGAAGGCCTTGGTAACTGTTCCATTACTATAATAATCCGATAAATGTGCACTAATTTTAGAAAAGCCCTATGTGTATCAGCTAGTGTCCTCGATTTAGCATCATTAGTCAAATGTCTGGCTGTGACATTGCTACCCTCCCAGTCATTTAAGTCAGTAATATTTATTGATTCAACAATGGGTCATTTGGGCTCCTATTCTGAGTCAGGCATAGGGCAAATTGCTGGGTGCTCTGACCCAAGGACAGATTTGTTTTTTCCTTCCTTGGTTCATAGCACTTGTGGACTGATGTTAGATTCTTTCCGTTCTGATACCACTACCCAGCCACGAGTGACCAAATCCAATTGCTGCTATTGTTGATGGAGCTCTCCATCCCACCTCTCCTTTCATCCCACCTCTCTCACACCAGCTCTGAGTTCCTGTGCCACCTCCTGCCTGGATAGTCATGGCAGCATCTTCACTCTTTTCCTGGTTCCAGCCACAGGTGCCTCCAGCCACTCTTCACAATCAGTCATGAGGAGTGCTTCACTAAAACACAAGCCTGGAGCTGGCCAGGAAAAGATATAAGCTCCTTGGCATTCCAGATAAAGTTTTTATCATCTGACTGTCGACCTCCAGCCTGATTCCTGGCCCCTTTTCCTATACGAATCAGCTTTGGTCACGTGAAGGGACTTTAAATAACCTAGCACACATTTGCCATTTTGTATTCCGTATTTCTATGCTACTGCATATGCAATTTCCTGTTCTCAGGAGGCCCTTCTCCCTTGCCTTCTGGGAAAACTCACCCTTCAATATTTATTTCAAATGTTACCTCTACTGGGACTCCTTCCCAGAGAGTTGGTCACTTCTTCTGAGCTATTTCTATATCTTGTACCAACCTCTGGAGCAGAGCCTATTACTTGTTTCAGTCAGCTTTTGAGTCCCTTTGACCAAAATACTGACAAGAACAACCAAGAGGAGGAAAAGTTTGCTTTAGCTCATGAGTTCGGGGGTGTTAGTCCACCAACTCTATTGATCTTGAGCCCCATGACAGGCAGACTGTCTTGGTGGAAGGACCCAGAGAAGGAAGCTGCTTCTCTCACAGCAGCCAGGAGGCAGAGGTGGCGGGAGGGGCCAGAGGGAAGATGCACTTTTCTAGGCAGACCCCTTGACCCACCTCCTCAGTCACTCCTGCCTGCCTAGTTACCACCCAGTCATTCAAACTAGGATGGATGACTAGTTTACAGCTCTCACATTCCCATCATTTCACCTCAGAACATTCCTGGATTAACATAAGAGCATCGGGGGACACCTCACATTAAAACCGGAATACTAACCTTGGTTTCTTTTAATTATATGCTAGTCGTCAACTCAAATGTTGCCTTTTCTGAGAGATTTTGTTGACTACTATGTGAAATTTTCAACATCTTGTTTGTTCTCTTAATACTTTCTGCTATTTACATATATAGTTCACTGAATCTTATCAACAATCTCAAAGTAACCTATATATGTGTAAGAATATTAAAATGATCAATTTTCTCTTTAAAATATTTAAGAAAAAAGTGCATCTTATAATACAAAAACTATGTGAAGTAAATACTGGATTAAGAACATACTAACTATTCAAACCTTAAAACTCTCCACATTTTATCTCTAGATGAAGCCAGATTAGGATAGAGTCACATCCTTGGATGTGACTTTAGGGCCCCTAAAGAGTAATGGAGCAATGATTTAACACTGCTCCTTCAGTGTTCATTACAGGCAGGTTGCTACTATAAAGAACAGATGTTTGCAGAACATCTTCCAATGTATTTCTCAGTATTTTCTGTGACAAGTTTGTCTCAGGATCCCAGACAATATTTGTACCTACCTATGCTTTTTTTCTACTAGATGCCAACAGATAGATACTCAACACATTCCTCTAATTGTCTAGGCTTCCAGAAAGCTCAACACTAATTTTGGCACTGAATTCCTATCAATCTACTCAGCCAAGATTTTTTTAAATATACTTTATTTTATCTTTATGTTACTAACCCCCTTGCTTCCTTTACTGTTTTTTTTTATTAGTTGAATATGGATTTACAATTGAGGGGGAATCATTATGAAACAATCAAGAACCAATGTATATTTATATAGTTATCCAAGGCTGATGCCATGTCATGGATGCCCCCCTTGGATTCCCCATGGTTCTGTTTCCCCCAAAGAAACCCTGTGTTAAATCGACTTCTCATGGAGCTCAGAGATCTCATTCGGAGATGATTCCCTCATACTCCCTCCCTCCAGTCTCCTAGATATCCTTCCTAATCCCTCCCCCACCCCTCTCAACATCTCTATCTTTTACTGTTCTTAACATGTGGCTTTTCCCACCTGTTGCTTAAAGGATTTGTGTCATTGAGAAAGTGAAGGGTATAGAAGTAGAAGTGTGCCTTTGGGAGTCAACCAGTATTGTTTCAAAATCAGCACTGTCAGTGACTGGATTGTATAAGCTTAATTTCCTCCACTCTCAGTTATCTCAACCCAAAACCAAAAATCATTGTCGTGTAGGTGTGGTTATGAAGACTTTATGTTAAAAAAAAAAGTGTGTATTTAACATACCACCACATTGCTTTGAATGTAACAAGGCATCCTTTCCCATGACATCTTTGCCTTCTCAAACCCTATTGGAAATTCATGAACCAGCAAATGGTAGCAGGGTGAAACAGTGACAATGATAACAAGGCTGTCCCTGATCAAGTGTGTAACAGATAATGAGAATTCAACTTTGGATGGCTGGCAACAGTTTCACAGAGAAGTTCAAACACTGGATTCAAAGGAATGCACAGGATTCAGATATATGACACATAGGGCAAGACTTTAGCAGGAAAGAGTAAACATAGGAAAATTCAAAGCAGGTGGACTTCATTGCTAGCTTATCAACCAAAGCCCCCCAATATGCATTCCAATATTAAAAAATTCTGAAATATCCCATTTTATGCAACTGAGGGTCACCAAGTACAATTTTTTAAAAAGCTAATTTCTTGGAATATTAAAGGTACAAATATTGATATTTGGAATGTTCCTTTCTCTCAACAAATTTCAAACAATTGAAGATATACAGATATACCCAGGAGTAGCTCTAAGGAATACCAGGATTACCATCCACCCTTTTGAAACTGAAAGTCAGATTAAGAAAACCACGGAGGAGAAGAGCATCTATGCTGGGAGCTCAGTGCCAACCTAGGTTGCACATCCAAAGAACAGAGAAGAATGTGCTAAGGTTCATACCAAAGTGGGGGTAGAAAGGAGATTGAATTCAAACCTGCTTCCTGACTAAGTCTGGGGCTCCTGCCTTGACTGTGTTACCAGGTCCCCTCCATCTCCAGGCCATGGAATGGAACCCTACCCCACCTGAGTGTGTGAAAGAGAACCCTGTTCTTTTCAGGTGCCACCTCCTGAAACTTCTTTCCCCCTTCTGCCAAAATCCATGGTGATGCATGAGACTGGAGCAGCCTACCTTACGTTTGAGGCATGTCCTTTGTTCATGTGGATGGCTGGATCCAAAACAAGGGTATTTGAGACTCTATTATGAAGTTGCCAACTGCATGTTTGGGTTCAGATGGATCATATGCAACACTTCAAATTGTTTTCAGCTCAGTATTCAAACATTTGGGTTTGTATCTATCCTAATTCCAAATTTTACAAAGTTGCTGAAAGATTATTGTGGAGACATTCATATGCAGTTATAAGAGACACAACTGAAATGTATTTCCACTTGAATGGGGCTGGGTCATGACTTACAAAAGGAAATTTGTAGGTAAAATGTTAAATAACTTTTCCCTGGAAACAGAATTTTAAGCTATGTAGGAAGGATGTAAGCAATGATCTAGTCTGGAGATGAACCATAGCATTCAGTAGGCAGCTGTTTTCTAGTGGAACATGTAAGGAAGAATCACAAAGCTACAAAGCCACACTCCTGCATAGCATGGGGGAGAGTCGTACTACATGGCTGATGTCCTTCATGAGCATAGAAGGTGTCAATGGCTGCACAGACAAGACACAGGCCATTTCTGGCCTTGTCTAATGTGATCCTTTTCTAGCTCCTGAGTGATAGTGAATGGACAGATTCTGCATTCAGGTGCAAAGTTGAATTTCCCTGACATAACTTTTATGACTTTCATCATTCTAGTGCAACTTCAAACCTGACATCTTCCAGATTGACAGAGAGGAGATTCACTACCTGCTCAGCAATTTCTCCAGAGTTTTGCTCCTGTAAACAAAGACAAAATAATCATTGGAATAAGACTCCCTCCCATTCAGAGAAAGGGCCCAGACTGGGCTGTTAGACATCGAGGTGGCCTTGCCATGGCATCGCATCTCTTAGTCACACTCCAGGAGAAGAGCTTGTGGATTCCTCAGAGATGTTCTCAAGTTAGAAGGCAAAGCCCAACCCTTCCTGCCTTTCTATAATTGGTGCTTGTTTGCAAAAAGAGTAAACAAGGCCCAGAATTTTATTCATCTGTGAGGATGTGGGTATCCAATTTTTCTTGAGCCTGCCAGGTTCCATGTTATATAAAGGAGAATTTTAAAAAGAAGGGCCCTGCCTTAATTCAGGGAAAAACTAGCCAGGCCAAACATGCTAGTAACAGTAAGTGGAGGTGGTTCTGGACAAAGGAGCAGTGGAGAGATGGTGGAGGAACAGAATTCTCTCTCCATGCCCTTAATCCTGTGGCTGAGCACACCAAAACAAATCCTTCTTAGCACTTCAGAGTCACAGCTGCCTCACTGATTCTTTGTCACTTAGCAGGATCTCAGTCAAATGACTTTGAGCCTTCCCTGAACTATTGCAGAGCATATTTTGGGATTCTAAGGAAACCCACCTCCCGAGGTATACACAAAATAAACATTGAATGTGAAAAATAGCAAAAGCAGAGATTTGACCTCTGTTTCTAGAATCCACTGTGTTTTCTAAGGAAGGGAATTGGTGTAACATGCCATGGTGAAAACAAGTCCTAAAAGATAAGACCTTAAAATTAAAGTGGTGGAGAGTGCGCAGCTCAAGGACATTCACTTAGCCTGAACTTGACCCAGAAGATCTGAACCTGAATCTGATGCTCAAAAAGGTACAGACCCTTGGGCAAGTTGCTGCTTTCTGGACCTGAGTTTGGCCTCTGTGCATTCCTCCTTCCTTCAGCCTCTTTGTTTCCAAGTGATGGAAGGAAGGGACAGAAAGAATGAGGGAAGAGAAGAGTAATGAAAGGAGGAAAGAAAGGAGAAACAGAGGAAGTAAAGATGGAGGGAAGAGGAAATAGTAGTAATCATGCCCTCATCATCTGATCGAGTTGCAAGGTGCAGTCTGTGGCATACTCATACCTATATCCTCAATTTTATCTACTTAATTAATATTTGCTGACAAGATATAAATCTTCAAAATTAGGTTAGTAATACCTGCTATATTTTACTCTATAATGCTTCAATGAGGATCTGACAAAACGGTTAGTGTGAAAGAGCTTTGTAAATAGAATAAGGGCCCTGTGTGCCGGCACACAGGTTAGGCCACACTGATATATATAGGCTCAACTTCCTATATATATCACCTACTAAACTGGTAGCCGCAGAAACTACTTGGAAAAAGGAGCACCCACCTTTTAGTCAGCTTTTTCACTGTTGTAAGCAAAATATCTGACAAGAAGAATTTAAGAGGAGGAGAAATTTATCTGGGGGCTCACAGTTTCAGAGGTCACAGTTCGTAGATGGCTGGCTCCATCACTTGGAGCTCAAGATGAGGCAGAACATCATGGCAGAAAGGTGTGGAAGAGGAAAGTAGTTTTGGACATCATACCAGGAAGAAGAGAGAAAGGGGGAGAGAGAGAGATCTATTGCTCCACTCTCCAGGGATAAAATATAAATCCCCAGGCACAACCCCAGTGACCCACCTCCTCCAACCACACCCTACCTGCTGCAGTTACCACCCAGTTAATCCATTCAAGTGGATTAACACAATGATCAGGTTAAGCCTCTCAAAATCCAATCCTTTCCCCTATGAACTTTCTTGTGTTGTCTCACAGGTGAGCTTTTGGGGAGCCTTTCATAAATAAACCATAACAACCCACAACTTCGATGTAGTTGTAAGCAGGAAAATCTGCATGGAAGGGAAGAGCAGAAGGGAGCTAAAAACTGTAAGAAAGGAGAAGACTTTGGGTTTGAATGACAGGAGGACGTGGGAAGGAAAAGGGTGGATGGAGTGAAGAGAGCTATCTAAACTCTGCATCACTTAGGGACCCAGGAAAGCAGCCTTGTTGTGGCACTTCCCCAGGTGAGGGAAAACATATCCTCCTCTTTGCAGGAAAGTGATGAGCTGCTATGTAGGATTGGGACATGAGTGCCAGGGTGAATAAATGGACAACTATGCCTAGTCTAAAGAAGGACACTCAGGAGGACAACCTTGTGCATAACCCCACAATGCAAAGGCTAGCAATGACATCTTCTTAAAAGTCTTTGGGTTGGAGTGGTGGCTCAATGGTTCCAGAACTTGCCTGGCATGCTCAAGGACATGGGTTCAAATCCCAGCACCCCATACACAACTAGGTGTTGGAGCACATGAAAAACTAAATAGAAAATGATTCTCTCTTTCTCTCACCTCTCTCTCTTCTCTCACTGTCCCTCTTTCTTAAAAAACAATATTGGTGGAGGACACCAGTGGTTCACTAATGAGCATTTAAGAAAGTCACAGAAATTTAAAGATTGTTAGGAATGAAAAAGAGTGCAGAGTAAAGGGGTAAAAGAGACTGTGCTTTTTCTTGGTATGCTTTGCTCTACTGGAAACCTTTGTAACTATGCCTTCTTTGCTACCTTGAGTCTTCTGACAAATGGGGACATTTTGGGTATGAAAAGTAGCAGACTGTTGTGCTGGTTGTTCTAAATTCACTGATGTCAGAATTTGCACACTTATCTGGGTACAGGAGCCAGATGATTTTATGTCTTAGCCAGACCAGGTATTTTTC
Organism: Aplodontia rufa; assembly: GCA_004027875.1. Taxonomy (NCBI): domain Eukaryota; kingdom Metazoa; phylum Chordata; class Mammalia; order Rodentia; family Aplodontiidae; genus Aplodontia; species Aplodontia rufa. The sequence continues at coordinate 99,650 of PVKS010000276.1, forward strand.
CAAGGAGTGAGTAAAGAAATGTTGATCTTAAAAAGAATAAAAATTATACTAGAACTGAAAGAATATTCCTTTCCTAGAAGGGTAATATATTCCTTACCAAATATTGATCCCAACATATTTTTAAATTCATAGGCGGCATTTGCCTGGATTAAGAAATATATGGATCATGAATTTAACTGTCTTGTTCCCCCACCCATGGATCTGCAGAGTGGTGTAGATTTTCTCAATGGCAAAGTAAGAGCGAGTTTCCCTTTTCCATCCTACTCTCCCAAAACAAGGATGCCCTCAGAACCAGATCTCATAAGAAAGAATGCTCTTGTAGATTTAGCTGTCACTCTGTCAAATTCAGTCAAATGGCAGGAAGTGGGAAAGGAGGTGTCGATCAAGAGCACAAACTCCAGAACATTACTGTTGGCCTTCCTATGCTCACAGCAGTGGGCCTCAGCAAGCTGTAGATTGCTTTAAACAGCAGATCCTAACCTCTAACATTAAGTTAACCATGACCACCTCAAGAAAGGGTGGTAAGGACATGTGAAATAAAATATAAAATAATTAGGCTAACAATTAGCAACAAGTTCCTAACAAATTGTTAGCAATAATACTAATGCTATCATAGTTGCTGCTCCCTGAACTCAGAACTAGCATACAAGACCAACAGCAAGCCATTCTTGTCCAGGAAACAATCCTACCTAGCTGAAGGATGCCTCTATTCAGTCCACCAAAGTTTTTGATCATTTTTATATTGATGAAGCATAACAACCGTAACAACGGTTGTAAAAATTATTGAGCCTGTTTTGTTCTATGATCACAAGAGTTCAAAATTCTTGAGACAAAAAGACAACACAAATATCCCAGCCAGAGTGCAGTCGTTATGACCAACACTATTAAAAACTATTTTGGCCAGAGGTGGAAACATTGCTCTTGATGGTTCAGGACAGACCCTCATAAAACAGAAATCTTTCAATAGTCCTTAAAGAAAGGACAGAGTTTGGCTAGACGCTAAACACAGATATAAATGAAAAATGAATGATATTTTAGTCTGAGGAAGACAAAAGCACAAAGAGAAAAAGATTGGTTTGTGTGTGGCAAAAGGTTAGGGAAATGAGACTGAAAATGCAGGCTAAAAGCACAGGCCAGAAAGCTTTAGCTGTTTTAATTCTATAGGCAATGGAGAAGCATTACATACCCTTCATGACCAGATTGCCAATTCTCTGAGAACAGAATATGTAAATATCACAAGATCGAAATATCTCAAGACTTTACAATATCTTGATTATACTCTCTCAACGTATTAGGTACAATGACTAGGAAAGCATTCGAACTTGTTCAAAAAAGTGATAGGAAGTGAACAGATCGATGGATAGATGAAACAAAAAGTCACATTTCTCTAAGAAGTTTTATATTTATCTATTTGCTCATTCATCCATAGCACACAGTAAATATTAAAGCAACATCTTGTTGCTTTGCCATCTTAAGTCTAGGGAAGGACTCTCTCCTTCACCTGCAGAGATACTGGTATTCTTTGCATTGTGCTCCCCTTATTCGAAGTCAGGGTTTTATTTTTTTTCCTTAGTCATTTTTTGCTGAGTCGTTGACTTTTTTTGATAAGAAAGAGGACATTTCTTTAAAATCTGGACCCCTAAATCCAGTTTTTATGTTTCCCCAAGTGCTGCAATTGAGGCTGTTCTGCCTGGCTATTAATACTCTAATGGAACAGTGTGCCCTCTTACCGAGGGGAAGTCAGACATTGTGCTGAGCTGATTAGAAGTGATGGCTTGGAGCTTCTTCCTGAGGACGGAAGTCTTGTAACCTCAAATACCAAGGACTATAAATCTCAGCAATATATAATGATAATTGGTTTGAAAGGCCTAATCGACACAGAGAACGGAAGCCAAGTGCAGAATGCTCAGGACTGGAAGCCCCAGGCCTCCGCCTCCTTCCAGAAGCAGATGTGTCATTTTCTTCCTCAGTGCTGGGAACAGCAATAAAGGATTTCAAAAGTTGAGCCTCACTAAATAAATGTCCAAACAGAAAGACCTAAATGATGGCCACTGGGCTCTAAAATTGAAGTCCACCTCCAGCACTTTAATTGGGGAGCTAGTAAAGATTCAGACTCCTAGTTACCATCTTCTATATATAGAAACAGAATCTTTGAAATTGAGCCAAATAATAAGAAAAATTGATAAGCCCCAAATTGATTTCACGTACAATGATGTTTGAGGCCCACTGCTGCCAGTGTCAATCCTTTGCTACTCCATGAGTTCTTCCTCAGTCCCCTGCCTCGATGTTCTGAGAACACCTCTGCCTTGGATCAGCCAGCTCAGGTCCAAATTGCCAGTCAGCCTCTTACTTGAAGTGTGAGTTGTGGGAAAGCTCTGATTTTTTTTTTTTTGCTGTAAATCTCATTCTCTTCATCTATAAAATGAAGAAAACAATGTATACTACTCTAGATTCTCACAAGGATCAGAGAGTGGATGAAAATGCTGAAAGGTGGTAGAGAACCAATCAAAGATTCAAGTCACAACCTTGGAACATGTCTAACTTCAGAGAGTGTGAGGCTGGGCTGCAGTTATACATTCCTCAATTTGAAACTAAAACAGTCAAACCTTCTTGAATCCAGAGGTATTCCAATTGAGATACAGAGAACTGAACAAACCGGGTCATAATTACAAGTTCCATTGCTTGTTAGACAAGACATTTAGCATCTAGCATCCCTGAAACTTGAATTGGTCCTCTGTGAAACAGACACAAGCTACCCATTTCATATAGTTGCTATAAGGGCTAAAGATGTATATGCAACCTCCATGTCACATGTGGATCCTAATGCATGGAACTAATGCTGATGCACAAGCTGGTTCGAAGTGGGGCCACCACAGCCCCTCATAACCCTCCTTGGCCACACTGCCATTATTTGGTATTGGACAACTCAAGTTTTCTCAAACACAGATAATGTTCCATGGAAGCTGGAACTTTGGGTTCCCAAGCAAAGCCTGTTCAAATAGATAGTTACATAAATCCCCAACCACCAATCTCAGCAATGAAACCACGAAGTCACTACTAATGTTACCTATCATTTAATACCTTTATAATTTTGAAGAGGTGCTTAACATCTCTAGACCTCATTTTCTGCCTCTGTTCAATATCCATAATACTTATACCTATTTAGTTAGTTTAAGTAATGATCAATGTTATAACAGATAGACCCTTGAATCCTACTGTCATCCTTACCACAGTAAATTTTTAAAAATAAGTAAATAAAGCTATTTTTTACTCATGTCCTTATCAAACTTTATTGCCTATGTTTGGAAGACTTTTCTCCAAGCAGTTTTTCAAAAAGCCAAGCTGCCTCTGCCATGTTGTGTCAACCTTCAACAAATCATTTCAATGGTTAATTTAGAAAGGGAAGGGAGATCTTGGGGATGGAATGGTGGAGACTCAAGTGCCGCTCCCCAGGAGTGATTCACGTTGCTCTTCATTTCATTGAAGAGAACAACTCTTTTTACCCCACCTGGTTGCAACAGGTCTGGACAAAAGGCCTTGAATAGGCTACCACTTTCCAACAACAGCTTTTCCACAGAAGGAAAGCACCAGTCTCTGCCTCAGCCATTGTTACTACCTTAGAAAGTAGTTGTGATGGTTCATTAAGAGCATCAGACATCAAGTGTTCAGCACAGATCCTGGGACATATTATGTCATTAATAGCTGTTAACTGAAGTCATAATTCTTAGAACTGCAAGGTTAACATCAATTTTGGTAAACACTGGTGGAATCCTTTGAATGCTACTGACATTCTTAGACACTAGATTACCAATCATGGTGATAATCTATCTTAATTTTAGTCTGATTTTTACTAACTTAACACATTTATTGAGTGAACCAGACCTGCTGCATACCGAGACATTATACAGTAATTGGAAGAAGAATATGAACATGCAAAGAGTTATATAAATGGTCATTCAGAGAGTAATTGTGAGAATTTATATGAAAAAGAAGTTCGTAGTACTAAGAAGTGCATATTGAGAGGATTGACTAGGCTGGTAATTCAAGAAAATCCTCTCCAATACTTGAAGAGTGGAATTCAGTCAAATCAAGAAGTAGGGAGGAGGGGCTGGAGCGAAGGCTCAGCAGTTATGGTGCATATCTGCTATGCACAAGAACACGGGTTTGAATCCACCATACATAACAAAGTGCTGGAGCAAGGAAAGTCACATGAAAAACTAAAACTAATTCTCTCTCTCAATCTCTCTTTAAAGAAAATAGGGAAGAAAATTCAGGCAGAAGAAATGAATGTGAGCCTCCTCTTCTCACTGACTTATTCCTAGGGATCATTCAGCTTGGACAGCAGACCTGATGGAAAGTTCCAAAGAGCCATCAGCTTAAAATATAAATAAATGAAAGCATCCTGGTAAATATGTCTACAAGGAGTATTTGCAACTTACAGGGACCATGTAACATCAAAACACTTCAGCAGCCCCAAAGAACTTACAAATGTTATGCTTTCAGTCAATTCCAACATTTTTTATCGTCTTTGGAATTTTTAACCAGTTGTCCTTCCACCATCGACCCCATGCGTGCTGTGTTAGAGTCCAGCATGAGCACCTGTGCATCCTTGGCACTCTCCTGTGAATCCATGCTTTGTGTAGGAGCTGTTCTCCATGGCACAAGCCTCTGTCCTCACACCCCTGCCACACACACTTTCTGCTCAACTCGGTCTTAAAAAGGATCTCAGCCTCTTCCAAGGTCATTTTCTGATTTTGCCTCCTCGGTGCTGCACCATGCAGTGCTAGGAGCCCATTCCTCATGGTTATGCTGTTTTCTAACTGTTCATGTGCCTTCCACAGTCATGGGCATGTGATATATTCCAGCACCTAATTCAGGGTCTGATGTATAAAGAACATGTAAGACATGATTGGTAATCAAATGACCTTTCTAAACACGTGTCTAGTCTGTGCCCCCATTTTTCTTCCACTTATTGAAATAAAAATATTTTCCCTACTAACTTTACCTATCCTCATATTAAATGAGAAAATGCACAAGCAGTGCTTAGAAGAGGGTCTCTTACCTAGTAAATATAAGTGAGAGACTGAGTCTAGCAAACATTGAGTGCCTACAATGTTCTGGATCATGAACATAAAAATACTTCTCCAATGATAAATATTCTATAAGTGAAGGCATACACTTATTAATCATCATATGATTGCTACATGATGAAGACATACATCCATTTCTGTCTGTTCAATTATAATAATGTTAGTATAATAATGTGAATGATCCTATTCATGTTCCTGAAGAATAATAGGAGATGTAAGTAATGCAGATTTTGCAAAAACAGGAGTTTTGAACAAGATGGTAGTATTCTATGCATAACTAGTTATGAATTCCAGGTTCAGTGAATTTAATACATTTTATATCATTGCAAATGTTTGCTCTACTCCCAAGGAAGATTAAAAATAAAAAATTCCTGTGTTTGGCTCAGGAGCTTCCTTCTCTCCTGGCAGTATGCATCAGACTAAATGTCACCAGAATATTTCAGCATATGTGGGTAAATATTTACACTCATTTTAATCAGATATTCCAAATTCCTTGTTGTTTTTCAGTGGAAGCCTAAACCTGGTGGTAAAAGTCATGAACAGAACTTTTTCAGTCTCATGAAGTACAAGGGGAATTTTCAAGGATTCTTGCCTCCAGGGTCCTCTATTTTTCTCCTTCCATTCTCTTTGGGTTGAAATGTTGGAAAGAAGAACTGGCCCTCTGCCATGGAGCTCTCTACCAAGCCACTTCGAGTTATTGCTCCATGGTCCCTGAGAACCAGTAGAAGATTCAGCTGTGAGCTCAGAAGAAAAAAAATATGAAGGAAAAAAATATAGGTGCTATAATATGAATTTTAAAACTTTGTAAAAAATGTAAAATGGATAATGTCATAGCCTTGGGTTGCAGAGTTGACAAGGACTTAGATTAAGTTTTTCAATTTAGGAATAGTGAGAAATCATGGCTAAAACAAATTGAACATTGTACTTGCTTGGGGGCAATGAGGAATACAAGAACAAGCCATGAAGGAACACCGCGAGGTTGAGGCATGTTCATAACTACACAAAGCTTGAGTGACAGACAATTTTATTTGTGTTACAGTACCTTGAAATGCTGACTGTGTGTGTGTGTTTGTGTGTGTGTGTGTAAGTGTGTGTGCATGCGTACACATTCTGATAATTTCCCTTACCTTCTAAAATCCCCCAATCGTAGAGGCTCTACTTCATGGAGATGGTATAAAGACCTCTGTTAACAGCAAAGGAAGAAGCTAGCCAAAGCTTCTCCCTATTCCAGTGGGACAGATGAAGCATGATTGCTGTGATAGAATTGGCCCCATCTGAGGCAAGACAACTCAGGTTCAAGCCTCTGTATGACTCAGTTCTTGGCTGCAGTTTCCCAATGGAGTTGAAGGAGAGGACTATCTACTGGCATGACTGAGAAAGCCAACTCACCTCAACCAGTGGGGTATTCTCTGGTTGTGAATGTGGTGAGCTTTTACCAATCCAGACTCATAACTAAGAAGGATGGAAAGAAATCAGCATGGGCACCAGAAGCAACTACTACGTTGGGGTTGAAATCAATAGATGGACAAGTTGGAAATATAGACTGACACAAGTGCAAATAGAGAGAGGAACTGACTCCATCATTCTCCAACTCCTTCATTACTGAGCATTCCCTTTGCCAATAATAGTGCTAGGATCTGGGGATAAAAGACCAGAGAAAGCCATTCTATAACCTGCATTCTGGTGCTTTCAGGGCAATACTTTTGCCTCATGATCCAATCAAGGAGAAAAGGAAAGAATGCCAAAGGTCTTGCTTACAAGATGGAACATCACATTGTACACCTGCTAAGTGAACAGTCAGTCCTATGCTAAGTATGAAGGTGAAAAAACAAAACAAAACAAAACAAAAAGATGTGGAAGGTTAGCTTCTACCTTTGAGAAGGTAAATAGTGAAAATAAATAAATAAATAGAATACAAGGCATGATGTGCTCAGCATATTATAAGAAGAAGGAAGATTAAGTAGTTGGAGAGCCCAGAGGAAAGAGATCATCAGCTGGAGGAATCATGGAAATTGAAGAACTGGCATAAGAAATGACCCTTAAAAGATGGGGAGCATGTGATCTTATATCAGTAAAGGAAAGGGTCGTACAAACAGAGGAATGGTTTAAGTAGGAAGGAACAAAATATTTCTCATGAATTTTGCTATGTTACTGCCAGATAGTTGAAATTTGCAGGAGTAGCAGATATAAATAGGAAAGCCACATGAGATGAATCCTGAAAAACAGACAACACGTGGAGGATCGCTAACTTAACTAAATACAGAATGGGAAGTCATGAATGAACCCTGAAGAGTGGAAATTCGTAATCAGGGCCACCAGAGGGAGAGTAAAGTGGCAGTGCACATATTGTATGTAGAAACAAGAGAAACTGGAGACTATCGTAAAGGAATTCATAATCCTGGATGACGTGCTAGTGACCTATCATGGCATAGTTAAAGCACAACTCTTTTACACAGAGTGAGCCCTCAGGTAAACTATAGATTTAAGTCAGTAATATTGTGTCAGTATTTGTTCATCAGTTGCAACAGATGTATTACATAATTACAGGTTGTTAATGATAGGGTAGCAGAAGACATACAGGAAATTTAATGTGCTTTCTGCTCCAGCTTCCCATAAACTTAAAACTGCTCTTTATACATCTATTAATTTTTTATAAGAAGTTGTCCACATTACCTGTCTTGCTCATGCTTATCTCTTAGAATCTTGGTGGTTACAGAGAATAAATATCTCTCTAATATTCCGGAGCCTTTCCATATATGGTTTCACTCACCTTCAATTTATCCTTGATTTCATTATCATACTTATGTTTGATTATTGCTTTCATTATACTGTCACATGAATGTGAAATGTGTTACTTTATTAGACCACCAGAACTGTGGTGTTTCTTATAGCAACTAACACTGTTTACCCTAACTCATACACATGTGCAAAATATAAGCATCTTGTGACTCAGGATAATGTTGGTTTCACTCACCTCTAATTTCTATTGTTTAAAACTATCTGTTTCATAAGATGTATGATATAAATATTGTATATAAATACTAATTGATTTCCATGTTATCATTATAAATTATTTTATCAGAGACATGGGACCATGCTTAAGGATACATGCTGGAAAATATGATTGTCTTTGTTTTAACTTGAAGAGTGTTGGGGGGTATTAAGTTCTTGCTGTTTGCTCTTCTTTCCACTCTGGTTTGATGATAATGACCTAGTTATTTTATATCTTATATCTTTCTTGTGCTCTGTAAATTGGGGATCTAAACAGCTCCTGTGCTATAGGATTTTTATGAGAAGTTGATATGATATGGTCTGTTCATAATGCAGGTTCCCTAGAAACAGCTTATGCACAGACTATGTGCTAATGCATCATCTGGAAGATGACATTCCAGTGGAGCAAGGGTGTAGGAAAGGAAAGGGAGGCATGGAAGGGAGACAGAAGTGCAAAGTGCTGCATGAGCATGTGATCCTCTGTTTTATGATGAAGCATAGACACAGCTGTACCACGTCATGTGTCAGCACTAGGCAGGGTGTGCAAAGACTGCCCATGTGACAGAGGAAGGAAAGGGGAGTCATTTTGCTGTCTACATTTAATGCCCCGTATTTTCTGGATTAGCATATCTGTCCCTTTCTAAAATTCCCAGAAAACCCAAATTCCCTTCTCATGTAATGCATTTTCCCATATCTGGAAGGGGCAAGAAAACCTCCTCTGGAAATTTAGAAATTTGGAATATGCAGCCAGTCACTCTGGTACATATATATACACACACACATATATATATACACACACATGTAAATCACATATAACATATATATGTATGTAGATACAATATCCATTATGGGAGTATGGAGGCCTAGAAGTCCCCACAGTGCCATCTGTAAACTGGGGAAGTCAGCAGTACAATTCCATCTGAGGCCAAATGCCTGAGAACCAGGGGAGCCAATGGAGCAATCCCAGTCTAAGTCTCTCAGTAGGGTGGATGAGGTACCAGCTAGCAAAAGGTCCTGAAATCCAAAAGACACTGAAACAGGAGCTATGATGTTCAAGGGAAGAGAAAATGGACGTTCCACCTAAGGAAGGAAGAATTTTACCTGTCTTCCACCCTTTTGCTCTGTGCACCTTCAACAAATGGGAGATGCCCAGACATGTTGGTGAGGTCAACCTTTACTCAATTTACCCATTCAAATGCACCACTGTCAAAGACACACCTAAAGTAACGTTCAGCCATCTATCTGGGCCATCTCAGCCTACTCAAGATGACCCCAAAACTAATCATCACAGCCAGGGAGATAGGCTTGCCCATATTCCCTCTTGAGGGGCTGAGATGGCGGAGGTGGCAAGAGCAGATGAGGTCCTGGAGAGAGCTGCACTGAGAGGATCCAACATGGTACAGAGGATGTGTCCAGCACAGCATGCACAGAACTGAGCATGGGGTCTAGCGCAGAAAGCACCTCATGAATACTAGCATTATTTCCTTCCATTATGAAGTGGAGAACTTTGTTTAAAATTATTCTCTAAGGGCTGGAGTGGTGACTCAGTGGTTCAGAGCCTTGCCTGACATGCTTGAGGACCCAGGTTCGAACCCCAGCACCACATACACAACTAAGTGTAGGAGAAACAAAGGCCAGATGAAAAAATAATTAAAATTAATTCTAACTTTCTCTCTTTCTCATACTTTATCCCTCTCTCTTTAAAAAAATAAACAAAATAAAATTAATCTCTCTATGCTAAAAAAGACAAGGTAGAGTGAATAGAGGAGAATGGTATACGCTCAGGAAGTCATAAAACAGAGGATAAATTAATTTTTATTATAAATTGGATTGTTATAAGTACTGCGTAAGGTATAACCTATAAATACACTACTGAACATAGGGTATGGTATATGTAGCATATAGAAAGAACAGAAGAAACAGCTTATTTGAAAACACAGGGTTGGGGCTGAGGCAGTGGCTGAGTTGGAGCACTTGCATGGCATGCTCAAGGACCTAGGTTCAATCCCCAGCACAACATGCACAACTAAGTGTCCAAGAAACATAGAGCAGATGAAAAAATAAAGTTGGTTTCCTCTCTCTGTTTCTCTCTCTCTCTGTTCTCTCTCTCTTCAAAAAAAAAAGATTTTATTTCAAATATTTGTTGCACGAATGGACACATGAATGAGGAAAGTTCATCTTTGGTGAGTCTAGAATTTTAGAATATTAAAATTGGAAGTGATCAATAGTGGCTATTTCAAAGTCCTCTTTTGGTGGAGGAAATAGTGAGGCTCGTGGAAATAAAATAGCTTTTCTGAGGTCTAAAAGTTAATTGAAGGCCAAGTATTAAAGAATTATTCATTTCCTTTTTTTTTTTAGAAAGAGGGGACAGTGAGAGAGAGGGAGAGAGAGAAGCAATTTTTATTTAGTTTTTCATGTGACTTTCATTCCTCAGACACCTCGTTGCGTACATGATGCTGGGACCTGAACTTGCATACTCATGTGTGCCAGACAAGTACTATAACTGCTGAGCCACCGCTCCAGGTCCAAGAATTCTTCATTTCTTAATGCTTTACTCTAATTCCCATTGATGATACTCTGATAATAAAGAAGTCTGATCATTATAAGAGTTATCATTTCTCTTATACTCAGAATGTGTCAACTACTTCACACCTGCATGAAGTATTTACTACTCCCGTTTCACACATAGAGGAACTGTGGTTTCAAGTGACCAAGTGCCTTTCCCAGTTATTAAAAGGTAGAGTCAGGAACCAAGCACAAATCTTGCTGCATCTGATGTTCTTAACTTTTATTACTGTGTCACACAACCTGCGGTGCTCAGTGATAAATATCCCCTTGTGGCAGGCTTGCTAGATTCCACGTGAAGGTGGAAGCCCCTTGACATGCAATGAGAAGCAGGGGCACAGAAGCAAAGTAAAAGGACTGAGCCAGGGACCATCAGAAAATTTAAAACCAAGGTTCCCCTCTCCCTCCATCTGCTGAATTTGCCATATTTTACAAGAAAAAAGTCCCTCATGGGAGAGTCTCACTCAACTTCAGATACTTTTCCAAGACATTCTTGGAGCTGAGACCAGCGTATCCAATTTGGCAGTGTGGAGTGTGATTTTAATTAGGCTATTTCCCTCTGGGGGCTGGGGGCTCTGCTGGCTGAACTTCATAAAGGAGTCTGTGGGTGGGCAGTGAACAAGGAGCCCAGAGGTGAGCGGCATGCAGGACAAGCCTCCCAGAGGGGCCTGGCTGTCATTTTGCAAAATTTCCTCTATTCCTTTCTTCTCTTAGAGTAATTGGAAATTGCTGCACCCAGGGAGAGATGTGGCCTCCCTTGGAGGAAAGGGCTTTGGATCAGAGCCAGCTAATATCCAGGGCATTTGTTTTCCAGCCACAAGACCCCTTTGTGGATCAGTCACTCAATTCAGACAGGTGTTCACCTTCCCTGCTCCGCAGAATCCCTTTTAAGCCAAGAGAGATTGCTTTTGCCACTACCCAAGTGAAAAGTTCAAGTTCTTCCTGTCCAAGAAATCATGTGACCTCCAATCTTCTCTCCTTCAGCATGTCCTGTGATTTAATGCTCTTGACTTCTATGCTGGAGAACTGAACAGAGATATATTATTGGCGGTTGACAAAGTCTCTCTCCCATGCTGGGGAAAGCCAAGGTTGTGCCCCTGAGCGTATGGGTGGGCCTGGTCACTCAGGAGGGGCTGACCAAAAACTTCCCACAGGATAGAGACTAAGTAGCTCTAAGAGAACCTGAGACTTGAACCCCACCAGGAGGCACCTCCTGGAAGACTACCCTGGTTCATCACCCTGCCTGCATATCCATCTCTCATCTTGAGAAAAGATGAGGGAATTTCCAAAACACAGATCCAGTCACATCTTGTTTCTGCCTTAAAACACTCCACTGGGACCCCAGGATGCCCAGATGAAAGACCTTATCGAGGTGTCTGCCTGCCACGACTCCTGCATGGCTTTGCATTCCGTTCCTCCACCCTCACCCTCTTTGTTCCCAAACTCCATCATGCTCTTCTCATTTTCTTAAATATAATTCCCTCAAACTGTGATACCCTCTGAGGCTCCACCTTTCTCTCTTCCTCTTCCTCCCCAACCCTTGTGCTACTGTTGCTTGGCTAAATTATGCTCCTTGCTCATACTTCAGATTACCAGTTACCATCTTTTCTGAGCACACCTCCATGCTTCTGGGAGACCCAATCATGTCCTCTCACAATGCTGTTCTGTCATCTAGTTTAGCACTTATGCTATATTGGAGGGATCTACTAATTTGCTCTCCCCCACAGAACTGTAAACTCCACAAAACTAAAAAGCCAGGTTTGAGTTTTGTTTATCATTATATTCCTAGTTTGGTGTCAGGCATATAGTAGGCATGCAGTAAATATTTGTTGAATTAACAAATGAGACCCCAGAGGGCATCCTGTTAAAATTTTAATGATCTTTGCCATTTCCTGGGGATTAAATACTTCTCTTGAAAACATGCAGAATCTGGAGAGCTGGTGCACTTTTCACAAAAAAAAAATTTCAAGTAGACAGTAAGGACTGTTCAACTAAACACTGAGTTTTTGGTACATTTTTGGTAAACACTGAGCTTTGGTAATATTTTTAAATATTGACATAAAGTATGGAAAGAGCAAGTGTGGCTATGTTGTTTTAGGTCTGTAGTCCTATTTATGTAATCGCTCAAAGATTACAAATAACACATTAACTTGATTGAATTCATTTGTGTTCATGATATACAACTGAGGGCTTAGGACGTAGGAATATTGTTAAAAGTGAACTTAGACTTACCTAGGAGGTCATGAAATTTAGCCAAGAGGAGGGCAGCTGCCCTTCTGTGTTTATCCACAAAGGAAGGTATTGAACTGAACTTAGATAATTATTTAGTAAGGTTAAGAGGCTAAAGACAGACAACGAAAAAGTCCAGCCAGATAAGCTTTGAGATAGAAACTATTCAGAAATAAATTTCATAAACGTTTCCTTTAAATGCTGTATTCTATGCTTTACTGAGTATGAGCAGACTCCAACAGGGCCCAGGTAAGCTTAAAATGGGTTCATGGCCAGGTCTGCATCTGTATTAGAAGTGCAGGAGGAGGACAGAGTGAAGATGTTTATAGAATTAAAGCCCTCACTCATATAGTAATTCCTAACATGTAAAAGGGCTTACATCTGACTTCTGTTGTAATCAGAGTTCTTCAAAGAACAAGAACTAATATGATATACACACATGAGAGATAGGTACACAGGTAGATAGACAGATGATAGATAAATAGGCAAGAAGGAGTTTGTTAGGGCAATTGACTCAGTCCATCATAGAGGATAAGAAGTTTCATGATTGGCCATCTGCAAGCTGGGGAATCAGGGAATCTAGTTACAAGGCTCAATCTAAGTCTGAAAGCTTGAGAACCAAGGAAGCCACTGGTGTAGCTCTCAGTCCAGCTTTCAAGGGTTGAAAGTCTAGGGGCCACTGGTTAGAGTCCTAAACCCAAAGTCCAAACACCTAGAAGAAGGAGGGTTGGAGAAGGCTTCACAGGCTCAGGCAAAGACAGCAAGAAATCACCCATCCTCTTCCCTTTTGTTTGCTCTGGGCCCCCAAAGGATTGGACGGGGCCTGCTCAGACCAAGGATAGATCTTCCCCTCTCAGTTCGCTGAGTCAGATGCCACTCTGTTCCAGAAACGTCCTCATAGACAGTAGAGTCATGCTAGTCAAATGCCAAATTCCTGGGTTTCCCTTTCATCAGAAAAGGGATGAAGTCTCTGCAGGGCTAAGTCCCTACAGTCCTCCAGTATCCATGAGAAACTTGTTCCAGGTCATTCCACGGATGACAAAATTCGTGCTCACGTTCCTTATGTAAAATGGTATAGTGTTTGCATGTGACAAGTGTAGTCCTCCCATAAATTTGAAATCATTTCTAGATTATTATAATACTAATATGATGCAAACACAGTAGTTGCAATACAGTAGTCTTTAGAATATAATAACAAGGAGACAGTCTACCTGTTAGGTAGAGGTGCAATTTTTGGTTGAATATATTTTTTAAGATTTTTAAAGAGAGGGACAATGAGAGAGAGAGAGAGAATCAATTTTATTTAGTTTTTCACATGGCTTTCGTTGCTCCTAGACTTCGTTGTGTATGTGGTACTGGGGTTCAAACTTGTGTACTGGTGCATGCCGGGGCAAGCACTGTAACACCAAGCCACTGCTCCAGCCCTGCTTGAATATTTTTGATTTGCCATTGAATCCACAGATGTGGAACTGACCAGTACTGAGGGCCAGCTACAATTAAAAAGGTTTCAGAGACTTGGAATTCTCTAAAAATAAATTAGATTTCTCTAGAAGGCAGAAAGTTTACCCACTACAGATAATATTCTTGGAAGTGCCAACAGTGAGGATAATTTCTAATACACATGACAGCATCATATGCAAAGGCCCTGGGTGCAGAGGGAGTCCAGTGGGAAAGAAAGAAACCAAAGGAAGACAAAGGCAGAAGGCAGCACACAGGGCATAGCATGAAGAAATGCATGCGCATGAAAAGACTTCAGACCCTTCTGTCAAGAATGGGAAGAATTTAGACATTTTAAACAGAGTGACATTCAATTTTTTTCTTTCATTTTTTTTCCTGATTGCATTCTCAATGACACTAATCATATGTAGGTATTATCTCCTTTGTCTGTCTTCAGTAAACGTCTGTAAACTTTCCTCTCTAAACTTTTTGATTTTTATTTCTTTATGTTACTTTCCTCAATCCTTATCTAGCTCCCACATTATTTCCACTAACGGAGATGGTGCTTTTCATGCAGATTTCAATATACTTTCATTATTTGCTATCATTTGTGATTTTGCTGCATTGCTGATTTAGTTTATTTATTGTTTTGCTTGTTTCATCTTTTGCGTTTTGAGTCTTTAATTTTTGAGCACTTAATGAAAATTATGTTTACATTTTACAAATGCGTAAAAATGCATAACAAATATTTCAGCTTGTAAGGTTTTGACAGATCCGTCTTTCTGCAAGAAGTCTTCTACCCTTCTTTCCTGTAGATATTTAAATTCTATGTTTATTCCTCTTCTAGTACAATCCTCACTGGATAATATTAAGTTTTCTTTCATCCTTTTTTTGTGAAAAAATAGTGGTGGTGAGGAAAAAAAGTGCTGATAGAAGAACTAACCAACTCACAGTCTAATCTCTTCTAATATCAAATGGCATGTGTGTGTGTGTGTTTGCACACACATGCAAAGAGAGTAAAAACAACAAACAGAAGCTCTTTCTTGCTTTCCTTGAATTCTGTTGATATTGCAGAAATAAATAGAACCAGAGATGCATTTACTTTGCCTTCCAAAAAGTCACTGGAACAACTACAGGCTTTCAAAAGATCATCTCTGTACATTAAACAGGTTGAAAAAAGGTAAGAGATGAGGTGGGCAGGCTGTAAGGAGTCTATTACAAGGGTATATATATGAGAAGATATTTTCGAAGGCTAAATCTATGTTTATCCACCCATAAATTCCAAAGCAGTTAGACCACTCACTAAGCACATAATAAATTTTTATTTGAACCAGATAAGAATGCATATTCTAATTCAAATTAATTAAAATATTGCCCAGAATTAAATATTTTTAAATTTTTTAGAAGTAGCTCAGGTCACAGCAGGGGTGATTTTTGTTAGACCTTTTTTATTGGAGATTGCTGTGAAATATTTTGTAGTTATTTTCCTTAAAAGCCCTTTAATGATTTGGAAGTAAACAATGTGAATAACTTCCTTCAACTCGAAACATCTATTTCCAAATTTTTCTTTAGTGGGCAAAATAATAATAACACTTACTTAATGAGTATTTTGGTGGAATAGAGAGTAAATGTTCAGTGTATAGCCCATAAGCCTGATTTGGTGTAGACATTCCTTAAAGGAGCTGTGATTGACTTTTCTCCCTCTTTCTTCTAGAGAGCCTCCTCTTAATTTGACTCTCATCTTGGTCTTAGCATTATAATTTTTACTTCCTTATCATAGTCCTTCTCACAGAGTACCTATTTATGTGCTTTTACTTATGGTAGAGCATGGATTGGGCCATCTGATCCTCATTTCTGTCACACCTGTACATAATAGATTTTTAGTAAAATTTAATGGATAAAATAATCGATTTCCAATTGCAGATTTAATTCCCTGTAGTTTGGGATACAAATAGTCTTCTTTACCTGCTTTGTTAGGAATCCAAAGGTTAAAATGAAACCAGGCACAGCCTTTGATCATTGGGTGGAGCAGAAAGCTTTATCCATAACAGCAATAACCCAATTCTGCCCAGATTTGGAGAGTAGGTCTTTAGGACATATGAGCTTGCATGAGCAAGAGTCACAAGCTATCACAGTTTGGTGAATCATGTATGTCTTCAGCATCAGACAGTTTCAGAAGAGAAGGAAAAAATAAAGGCTGGAGAGTTGCTCAGTGGTAGAGCACTTCCCTGGCATGCACAAGGACCCAGGTTTGATCCCCAGTACCTAAATAATGGAAAAGCAAAAACCAGATGAAAAATAAAACTAGCTCTCTCTTTCTCCCTCTCTCTCTTTCTCTCTCTCTCTCTCTCTCTCTCTCTCTCACACACACACACACACACACACGTAAAAAGAGGAGACAATGGCTTTAATTTATGAAAGAATCAGAAAAAAGACCTATTAGGAACATGTTCTCCATACATACATAAAATAAAGGAAAACTATACTATCACCCAACAGCAAGATTTTTTCCTGTCCATATATAGTGTAATTTGTCACTTTGTAAGCCTTTTATTTCTATTTGGGAAATTGAATGGCTGTAACTAACCCAATGGAGTTGTGCTTTGTAAATGCTGGCCTCCTACAAATCAATTTTACTTCCTTCTCTCCGGTGGTGCCATAGCTCATCCTAGCAAGACAGTCACTTGGCAATTGTTTTTTGAACTCCTGCAAGATTCTTAGCAACACCGTAAATGATGGATGGCTGAAAAGTTAATGACCAAGAGTTGGGAGAGGGAGAGTCTACTGTTTGTGTAATCTTCATTTTATTGAACCTAGCAGAAGAACCATGGTCATTCCTGAAATCTGGAAATTCTTTTATGAAAGTAGAATTTTTGTAAACTAATAATTGTTGGTTATCTTGGGATTTTTCATCTCCACAATTCTGATGGTCCATTTTTCCTGCATTGGAACTCATGTTTTCTTCAGTTTCTGTTTTATTCTTTCTTGATTTACTTATGATTTTCTTCAAAACATCCCCCAGTATATTTTTAGCAAAAGATAGACAAGAGGAACAGTCTTTAATACCATTTATTTCTAAACATGTCTTCATAACAAATAGCATGCATGGATAATTTTTACATAAAATTCAGGTGTTGACATTTTCTATCAGAATCTTTAAAGCATTGCATAACTGTGTTCTAATTCCCACTGTTGTTACAAAGAAAGGTTCTGATGACATTGTGCTTCCATATGCACTTTCAAAGCCCATTTACCCGTTTTCATTTGCCCTCTTATTTCTGTAACTTTCAAAGATAATATCTCTTTATTTCTGGTGCTCTAAAAGTTCATGGTGATATTCCTTAATGTGGGTCGCTTTTGATCTGTTGTGGAAGTAAGCAAACCTTTTCTTCATAGACCATAAATCCTGTTATCTCAATCATTCAGCTATATCACTATAGAATTAAAGTAGCCACAGGCAATAATAAATAAGCATGGCTGTGTTTCAATAAACCTTTATTTGGAAAAACAAGTTACAGGCTGGATTGATCCATGCACTATAGCATGCACCCCAGTCTACTGTGTTGTAGAGCTACTGGACCCTTTGAACATAAAAATCATTCAGAAGAGGGATATTTATCATCTTTCTTTGATATTTGTCTTTCTTCCTTTTCATCTGTCCTCTTATTTCTAGAATAACAATTAAAGAGATCATCATGTGCTAAGATTGGCTCCATGTATTTTTTATGGCTTTATCTTTCTTATTTCTCCAAATGCACGACACTACTTGAAGTTCTCCAGAGAAACAGAATCCAATAGGATGTGTGTATATGTTTAGATAGCTCCTTCTCATTCTATCTACCTATCTGCCATCTATTTATCTTCTAAATCTTCAGTGTGTGCCCACAAAGTTGAAACCTAGGAGAGAATATGGTACAGTTTCAGTCCCAGGGTGGGTAGTCAGAAAGAGCTGATGTTGCCGATTAGGTACAGAGGCAGTCTGCTGGAGAATATTCTTTTACTGAGGCAAGGTCCATTGTTTTTGTTCTGTTCAAGGCCATCAACGGAGTGGAAGAGGACCACCCAAATTACAGAAGGCAATCTGCTCTCCTTTAGTGATTAAATCGTAATCTCCTCCAAAAGCACCCTCACAGAAACACCCACAATATTATTTGGCCAAGTATCTGAGCACTCTGATCTAGTTAAATTGACACATAAAACTAAGCAACACATGTTTCCTCTATCCCATCTCTTTAAAATGTGATTTCATTATATTATATTTTGTTTTCATGAGCTCATTTTTATTCTCTGACTATTCTTATTTTATAAGATCCAATCTTTTTGTTAGCTTTTTTAATTAGAATTTCATTAATGTAATGTTATATTGTCTTATTTCTGAGGATATTATTCTTGTTTATTTTTCTCATTTTAGTTTTATTATTTAGTTTATTGTTGGGTTTATTTTTCTCAGCTTTAGTTTTCTTCTGGTATCTCCATAATTTCTGTTTCTTCTGAGCTCACATCATCAGGTTCCATCAGTTTCTGTCTTTTAAAGTAAAGGATACATTCAAATGCCTGTACACATGCCAGATATATACACGTCTTTGTTTATCTTGTAAGACTTAAGGTAATGGGGCACTAATTAGAATTTCAGGTTGTTGGAATGAGACTTTCTAGTTGACAAATCTTACTGAATGACACTAATATGAAGACCAGATGATACTATCTATTGGAGATTCCCTCAAATTCACTTGTATCTGTGCATGTTTAGTCTGGCCAAATGTCTTAGAAAGGACTCTTCTATTCTCCTGACTTTGGGCATAAAAACCCAGGTTCCATCTTGAAGAAAATCAAGTTATAGAAAAGGGAGTTTGGGAATCTCAATGTTGGGGTTACAGATTTTTATTTTCTTTCCTTTCTTCAAAACATATCTTATTCCTACCTCAGACTTTTCCTGGATACCACATCCAGAGCTTTGTTAGCTCAATTTGTCCACAGTGTAAATTTCCCACATCCTTTCAACCAGGCTTGGAGAAAGGAAGTATCTGGTTTGGCATTTTGATCAAGTAAAGATAAATGAAATCATAACAGTCTTTATAGGGACTTGAAACAAATTCCTGTCTCCAACCTTCCCCTCATTCCTACCTTTTGACATACCAGGTGACTTCCTTGAAATTTTCCAGTTTTTTGGAATGATTCATCCGACTTCCCTCTAGTTTCATGCTCCTTCAGGCATTAAGAGTAAAGATTCTTCCCATCTGTAATGTCTTTTTCATTTATTCATCTGCTTCTCATCTTCCAAAATTTTGTTGCCGTATCTCATCAGGTTAATTATACCTTCTCTTCTTTCTCTGGGCCCTTCTGGGTTTATAAGATATTTCTTCCTTTACAATCATGACAATGGCATTTCAGAAGAACCAGAGTAATATGCATGCATTTGATATTCTTTGTTTCAACAGAACACAAAACCCAACTTTTATTGATTTTCTGCTATATCCCATATATTGTTTTATGTACTATAAATAGAATAAGGAACAAGTATATGGTCTATGCCTTCTTGAAACTTCCTAATAGTGGAAAGAGATAATCAGCAAGTAAAGGAAAAATACACAGGTAGTCAAAATGCTACTGAATAGAGAGTAAAGCAAGGCAAAACCAGATACCAGGTGGGAGGGATATAGTTAAGGAATCAGAAGGCCTTCCTATGAAGCAGCAAGAAAGAAATACCAAAGGAAATAGGGTAACTTGGAATTTGGAGAAACAAACCCCAAATAGAGCAGTCAATATGCCCAAAGCTTTTGTGGCAAGAATGTATTTGATGCTCAAGACCCCATGTGTTGTTCACTTTTCATAACTCTGACAGAATACCTAAGCAAAACAAGTTAAAGACAAAGATTTATTTTGGTTTATTGTTTCAGAGGTTTCTGTTGCCTTGGGCCTTAGGTGAGAAGGAACATCATAGCGGAAGAGAGTAGTGGAGGAAAACTGCTCAGCTCACTGTAGCCAGGAAGCAAAGAGAGGCCAGGACAAGATACATCCATCTAGGGCAAGTGATCTGCCCCTCTAATAGGTCCCATCTCCCAGTTTCTACCACCTCCCAATAGTACCAAAAAATATATGCACCCACCAATGGATTAATCCACTAGTGAGCACCCAGCTCTGATGATCCAGTCTCCATCCCAAAGACCCAACTTCTGAACCCTGCTCTATTGGGAACTGAGCCTTTTACACATATTCCAGATTCTAACCTTACCGCAGCAAGAATACTAGTGTAAATAAAATGGAATGAGAAAAAAAAAAAAAACCCCGCAGACACGTAATAGATCACAAGGCCAAAAAGGTGGGAGAAGACTAAACTATTTACAACCTCTTAATCTAGGAACTCCTAGGTCTTGATAAAAAGTCTGAAATTTATTCAGAATGAGATGGAAAACCATTGGACAGTAATGAGCAGTAAAATGTCAAGATCTGATTTTCATCTTCTAAAGTACTCTTTTGCTCTCAGCTTGACTCTATGGGGTAAGAGTTGTCTTTTGGGGGAAAGCTGAAAATCCTATTGAATACCATGGAAATATGCAGATGAAAGTTCATGCCTTCAACTCTGTAACACAAGAAGAAAGTGGACAGCAGAAGTAAGTGTAGCGTAAATGTTGAGAGCGTTTACTGGTGTTCAAAAGACCAGAAAGAAACAGGTAGGAGGGTGTTGGGAACATGAGGCTCAGCTGGCTTGTAGAAGAATTGGTGGTAAACAACTCTAAGGGGTTCAGCTGGCTTGTAATTAGCAAATTGGCTGACCACATGACTAAGCTATTCGGCCACTCATTTGTTACAATTGGAGAAAGGTGTTTGCATTGTACCCTATTGGCTGTTGTAATGGATAAATAGAGTAGCAGCTAGTCAGGTAAGGAAGCAGCCAAAAGAAGCAAGCAGCCAAAGAGAAAGCATAGAGCCAAAGGAGAAGCAGTAGCCAGAGAAGAGCAAGAAAGCAAGCAGCCGCGTCCTGAAGGAAGAGAGCACAGAAGCAGTCAGAAGCAGCAGCAGCAGCAGCAGCAGCAGCAGCAGCAGAGACGTCAGAGAGATCAGCAGCGGTAGAAAATGCAGGTCCCGTGTTCCAGCCGCCGGCGTTCGCCGCCTTGTTCCCGGCTCCCCAACCCTTCCTAACTCAGCCCCTCAGAGGATGGCTCAGGCTTGCTGGGTCATTCTACCCGTTCCTCGCTCTGGAGTGCAGTGGGGAGCAACTCCTCGCCCCATCGCCTTCCTAACTCGGCCCCTCCGAGGACAGTTCGCTAGGTCGTTCTGCCCGCTTCTCGCACAGGAACGCTGCGGGGAGCGACTCCTCTTCCCCCGGTCCCCAGCCCTGTCCTGCCGGCGCCCGGTTCCCAGTGTCCTGCTGGCCCCCGGGGAACGGCTAAGGTCCCGCGAGGCCGTTCCACCCGCTCCCTGCTCCAGAACCCAGGGGGGAGCGACAGGAGGGAACAGACAGACAAAACCAAGAGGTTACTTTTAGTGTAAAAGCTATATTGAAAGGCAATGTCATACAGCAAATTTACTGAACCCGGAACTGAGAATTTTGACACGACATTTAAAACCAGATGATATAACCTGGAACAGGGGTCCACAAACTACAAACCTGGACCAAATCCAGTCACTGACTGGTTTTGTAAAGTTATATTGGAACACAGCCATGTTCACTTGTTTATGTAATGTCTAGAGAGAGATTGGCAGTTTGATGACAGAGTTAAGCAGTCACAACAGAGACCCTGTGGCTTCAAAGTCTAAAATATTTACTATTTGACTCTTTACTGAAAATTGTTCTGCCCCTGATATAAGGATAGGTATAGAAAATTTAAAAAAAAAGGAGAGCAAGGTTTGAGCTCAATTTCTCCAACGTTTGAAGACAAAGACTGGGAAGATGAGAGTTATCTGGCAAAAGACAGTGAGAAGCAGCAGCTAGTGAGGAGAGGAAAGCTGGGGGAAGGTGGTGCCCTAGCAGCCAAGCAGAGCCTTAAGAAAGAAAATTCAGGACTGGAGCGGTGGCTCAGAGGTTCTGGTGCTTGACCAGCATGTGCAAGTATGCGAGTTCAAACCCCACCACTGCTTATGCAACGAAGTCTTGGAGCTTTCGTTGAAAGCCATGTGAGAAACTAAATAAAATTGATTCTCTCTCTCTCTCTCCCTCTCTCTGTGTCCCTCTCTCTTTAAAATAAAATAAAATTTTTAAAAAAGAAAATGAAAGTTCAACTATGACAGACTTGCCAAAAGGTCATCAATGTCAAGGATAATAAGTATTGTCAAGATGAATTTGTGGCAACCTTGACCACAAAAAAAAAAAAAAAAAACACAGAAAACAAAAAACAGTGTCTATGGAGTGACACTGTCAACAAAGTGTAACTAGAGTGGAGACGAGCAAGAATGGAAACTGAGGAAGTAAAAAGATCAAGATTATAAATGATCATTTGTGCTTTGCTAAAAGGACAAACAGAAAAATCAGCTGATAACTGAAAGAAAAGTGGCCAGGTTGGATTCTCAGGAAGCAGACTTCAAACGGAAGAACAGCAGGAGAGAGAATTGATGGAAGTTTTCATAATCAATGTCTGTGTAAGGAAGGCAGGATTGAGCAGTGATCGGTAAAAAAAAGAAATCATGAAAATTAAAAATATCAAAAAGATGGCAATTGAAACACAATATTCTAAAATCAATGGAATGTAGCAAAAGCAGCTTTAAAAGGGAAGTTCATAGCCGTATGTGCCTACATTGAAACAAAAAAAAGGAAGGTACCAAGTGAATAGCTTAGCATTAAACATTATACCTTTAGGAAGTATAAAAACAGCAAGCTAAATCAGAGTTAGTAGAAGGAAAGTCATAATAAAGACCAGAACAAATGCAAATAAAATAGAAAAGCTAGAAAAAATCAATTAGAAAATCCAATGTTTTTGGAAACATAAAATCAGTACACCCTTAGCTGGACTAACAAAGAAAAAAAAAGAGATAAGACTCAAAATCAACAAAGAAAGTGGAGATATTGCAACATATAACTCAGAAATAAAAAGTTCACAAGGGACTATTATGTATAATTTTATGCCAAAAAATTGAATCACCTTGAGGAAATGGATAAATTCCTAGAAAAATAAAACCTACCCAAATTAAATCAGGAAGAAGTGGGAAGCCTGAACAGAATGATAACAAATGTATTGAAGAAGTAATCAAAAACCTCCCAACAAAGAGAAACTCAGGAACAGATGGCTTCCCAGCTAAATTCTACCAAGCATTCGAGGAAGAATTAATCCCAAACTCCCAAAGCTCTTCCAAAAAATAAAACTAGAAAAAGTACTTTCATATTCATTTTATGAGGCCTACATGCCTAGGCCAGACAAAAACATACCAAGAAAAGAAAACTACGGGCCAATTTTCCTGATGATCACTGATGCAGAAATCCTCAATAAAATATTACTTAACTGAATTTGACAACACATCATATAGATTATCCATCATGATCAACTGGGATTTATCCTTGGGATGCAAGGATGCGATATATGCAACTCAATCACATTTACAGAATGAAAGCTTAAAACCACACCATCATCTCAACTGATGCAGAGCGAACATTTGAAAAAGTTCAATGTCCTCTCCTGATCAAAACTCCAGGCAGTTTAGATGCAGAATGAAAGTCCCTCAACATAATGGAGTCTATTTATGAACATCTCACAGTTGACATCAGAACTAGTATTTCCACAAAGTGTATCTATCAATCTGGTACAAGGCCAGGATCCCAGCTCTCTTCCTTCTTATTCAGCATAGTTCTGAAAGTGCTAGCAAGAGTGATCAGACAAGAAAAAGAAAGAAAAGACATCCAAATTGGAAAGTAAGGAATAAAACTATCTCTATCTTCAAATGACATACTAATGTACTTATAAAAGCCCAAAGATTGCACAACAAAAATTGTTCAAACTAAAAAAGAAGCTTACTGGGGCTGGAGTGGTGGCTCAGCGGTTTTGGCGCTTGCCTGGCAAGCACGAGGACTCGGGTTCAAGCCCCAGCACCACGTGCACAACTAAGTGTTGGAGCAGTTAAGGCCATGTGAAAAACTAAATAAAGTTGTTTCTCTCTTTCTCTGTCTCTCTCACTGTCCCTCTTTCTTTATAAAAAAAAAAAAGAAGCTCACTAAAATTGTAAGACATATGATTGACATAGAATTCAGTAACACTTATTTTCATGGTTCTGGGAACCAAAGGCAGGACCTCACACATGCTAAATATATGCTTCATTAATGTCAGTAGGATTTTTATACACAAATAATGACCAAGTTGAGAAAGGAATCAACAAAATATCTCATTTATAATAGCATCAATAATAATAATAAGACTTAGAATAAACTTAACCAAGGAAGTGAAAAAACTCTATATGGAAAATCATAAAACATTGATGAATGAAATTAAATAAGATACAAGTAAATGGAAATAAATCCTTTGCTAATGGACCAGAAGAAATTGTACAGTTAAAATGTGAACCCCAACCAAACTACATAAAATTTCAATGCAAACACCATCAAAATTCCAATGACATTATTCCAAGAAATATGAAAAAACATCCTAAAATCTGTTCGAAATGAACAGGTAAAGCAATCATGAGAAAGACTTATAAATATGATTTTCGACCATATTACAAAACTATGGTAATTAAAATGGTATGGAACTGATATAAAAATGGAATAGTATGGAGAAGCCAGAGAACATTATAAGGTCAACTAATTTTCCACAAGGGCACCAAGAAGGCACAATTGGAAATGGAAAGCCTCTTCAAGAATTTATGCTCGGAAAACTGGATTTTCACAACAAAAAATAAAATTGGGCCCTTATCTTAAAAATGCACAAAAATTCATCTAAAATTAATAAAATACCTCATAAAACTCTAAAACTATAAAACTCCTAGATGAAACATAGGAGGAAAATTTCTTGACATTGACTTCCACATTTAGAGTTTGGAATTACGTAGGAATCCCAGGCTACAAACAAAAAATAAATGAATGGGAGTAAAAGTTCTGCATAACAGCAGAAGCTGTCAATAAAAAGTAACATAAATCTACCAGATTGTGGAAAATATTTGCAAACCATACACCTGATAAGAGATTAACATTCAAAATTTATAAATAACTCATACAAAACAATCCAATTAAAAACTGGGCAAAGGACCAAAATAAATGTTTTTCCCAAAGAATACATAAAAGTAGCCAACACTTTTAAGGAAAGGTACCCAACATTATTAAACATTAGATAAATGAAAATAGAAATCACTATGAGGTATCACGTCACATACACTTGTGTATTATTATAAAAAAAAAAGAGAGATAACAAATGTTGGCAAGAGTGTGGAGAAAAGGGAAATATTCTGCACTATTGGTGGGAATGTAGATTGTTGCAGTCATTTGGAAATGGTATGCAGTTTCCCAAAGAAATTAAAAATAGAAGTACCATATGACCCATCAATCCCTCTTCTGGGCACATGCCCAAAGTAAATGAAATCACCATCTTGTAAAGATATCTGGACTCTGCGTTCATTGCAGTGCTATTCAAAATGGTCAAGCTACAAAAGCAGCCTAAATGTCCATCAATAGATGAACTGATATGAAAAAATATTGCATGAGTACACAATTGAATATCATTCCACATTAAAAGAGAAAAAGATCACAGCATTTGCCACAACATAGATGAAATTGGAGGACAGTGGGTATTTATGCTAAATGAAGCCAGACACAGAGGGCATATTGCATGATCTCATTAATTTGTGGACTCTAAAAGGATGGGATGGAGAGAGGAAGGGTGAGAAGGAAGGAACAAAGGAAAGAAGGAAGTGGGAGGAATAAAAGGGTGAAAATATACAAGAGAAGAGTAGTGGATATGGGGAGCTGGGATGCAGGAACAATGGGGAGGTGTAGAATAGAGATTACAAAGTAGCCATGTGCAGGATAAACAAGTCTAGTGATCTATCCTACAGGATGGGAACTATAGTTAATTATGTTGTATTATATTGGGGAGAAATTTAGAAGTATGTAGCTTTTTTGAACTAGTGCAGACCCATATGGAAAGGTGAAAGTGACAGTCTAAAAGGATAGTGGCAGGAGCTGACGAGAACCGGGGGAGGGAGACATCTGGGGAAGCTGATCAGAGGGTACTGTGTTAGGTAAGAGTAAGAAGCTCTGGTGTGCTATTGCACAGCAGGGTGGCTGTAGATGATAATAAAATGCTCCATGTGTCACAAAGGTAGAAAAAAGGATCTTGAATCTTTTTACCACAACAAATGATAAATACTTGAGGAGATAGTTAATTCTGATTTTAACATTTACACAATCTATATCAAAATATCACATGGTAATACAGAAAAATGTACAATTTTTTGTTTTTATGCATCTTATAAAAATTTAATTTAAATTAAAATTAAAAATCTTAAATAAAATGGTCATGACCACTGAACATATTTCTAAGTTAGAAATATATGCAATTGGTTTAGGCAAGTTTTAGCATATCTAGAAAATGTTTTTCACATTATAAAAAGAAATAATTTCCCATTAAAATCTGTATTCTTTAAAGTTAAAGAGGAAGACATACTTGAATGTGATCAATGCAGCTATTAACTTGATTGTGGTGATAGTTTCACGGTTAAATGTGTATGCCCAAATTCACCAAAATATGTACATTAAATAGGAGTTCTTTATTATTCATACATTATACCTCAATAAACCTTTTTTTAAATAATAATAAAATAAAATGTCAAAGAAAAAACTTGTTTGTTCATGTTTTCAAATAAATATATTGGTTAAAAAAAAGAAAAACAGGACAAAAGGAGACATTGGATAGCACAAAATCGATCAGTAGCTTCAACCACTTCAACTGCATGGAGATATTTGAAACTGAGAGGGTCCTTCAGAGATATCCCTGGCATCAGGGAGAGTGCCAGGGTTTTTCATTGATCAATCACTGGATAAGAACTATGCCAGAAAAAGGGTCCCCAAGGTAGATGGTCCTGTTTCACCAACACCTGCAGAAGCTTGACAACTTAGAACTGCCTACCAGTAGTATTTTGCGCAGCTGAAGATTAAGTCTTTCATTCCCAAAGATTAATCAAGGTGACGTATCCTGGACTTTGGAGCAATTTCAAAAATGGGACTTCCTGCTCTACTTTGTCATTTTCTTTGATGCATCTCCTAAATTGTCCTTCACAATTCTGCACATCAAGAATCCCTCCTTCTGACCACATGCCAATTGTTCTTTGTCTTGTGCCTCATTCAAAAAGGACAGAAAGTAGCACCTATTTTCCCAGCCTGGTTTGGCTCCTCTTCCATTAAAGGACATTAACATGACCGTTAGCATTTACTTAAAGAAGTAAGAGATCATTATTTGGATCCAGAGGTGCTTCCCAAATACTGCTTGTCCTCCTCCATAAAAATCTAACATAAAAGATATAAAGTATAATACAAAATCAATGATTGGCACTTTTAGTCTTTGGAAATAGAACTGGGTTTAAAGCTACATTAGATTTTCATACTGTTTTAAATCTCTTCTTGAATACTTTTTATTATGTTCCTCTCTTCTAATAATTATCTCTTATCTGTGGACTCTTTAACATCAATTTGGAATCACAGGTGGAAAGAAATTCATTGGCCTTAAATCAAACCATTTCCCCAGTATAAAAACACCTACTATAAGTGATTTGGCTAGTGAAATCCATCTCTTCCTGCATACAGCAAGAATTGAGGGCCCCTGAAAATGTCTTCTGGTATTGAGTAAGTACAATTCTCCCTATAATCTCTGTGCATCAGTTCCAATCTATACTCATAGGGTAGGTGTAACTCCCTTTAGCAGGAAAACCTTTCAGAGATTGATAGGCACTTTTCAGTCTTCTTTTCCTACCCACCTAACCTTAATTCTCCTCTTCTGATGGCTAAATGGGTCTTCCATGTTCATTCAATTTAGTCAGCTAACCCCATATTGAGTCATCTGTCCTAGTGCAAGCACAGGACTGAATTCTTGAACTATATATGAATACACTGAAAACACCATGAAATAGTTTCTAGTGCTTTCATCATTCCAGTGACTCCCTTGTGCCATTTATAACTAAAATGGGTGCTTCTTGGTTAATTGATTCCATACCCCTTCCTCCTCATGTTCAATTCTCAACATGGAAAATTCTAGCCAAGAGGAAAGACCCAAGGAGGAACACTCCCTGGAGCAGCCCCTGTCCACCTGATGTACCAATCCATGCTTCTTTAGGTCCCAGCCCAGCAGGCATACAGGACAAACCTCTGTGGGATCCCCACTTGAAACATTCCACACTCAGCCAACATGCCAACCCAGGCATTTGGTCCCAGGCCTGGCAGGCACCTAAGATACACCAGAGAACTCTTGCCCAGAGCAGCCCAGCTGCATCACATACCCACAGATACAGATAAATTGGGCCTGTAGCTGCCACTAAGGAACTTAGGTTCCATTGTGGTGCATAGGCAGGCTCATTGAGATACACCCTGCACCCCTGGGACCTAGGAACTAAGGACACACCCCTACTGCTGCACTTCAACAATCCAGCAGCCTGCCTCACAACCCCATCAGGTTCCAGATCAGCACCCTTGAGACTAGATCCAAAAGGTGCAGTAAAACTAGGCTCTAGGTAGAAGCAGCTTGCTGGATGAAGGTGGTCATCAAAGGGTGGTGTTTGACCTGACTCTATGACTTGCAAGGAAGAGCTGCCTGCAGACCTGCCTTGCTTCCCTGTGGGGAATCTCAATTCAAAGATCCAGAAGAAGCTCTTAAAAAATGAAGAATCAAACTAGAAAATGTTTGCCTTAAAACCACAACTCCCCTAAGAAGGAGCCCACGGATAGGGAGCAGGATGAAAATCTAGAAAAATTAGCAACAATCTGACTATTAAAAAGAGCAAAACTGGGAATTTACACAGGCAAAGGAAATATCTCTACCAGACAAAAATTAACACTAAAGAGTAAATTGTTTTACAGAATCACATGGGACTAAATGCTATGTTATTAACAACTTTACTAATATTTCCAAAGGCATAAATAGCTTACACAAGATTTAAAAGTCACTGTCTTCATACTTTTCAGAGAATGGTTAATTATGATTGCTTTTGTGTTAACAGATTAAAAACTAATGCTTTGCTGTCTTATTTATCCTGTTAACATGTTCCCTGCCTGATGAATGCCTTGTCCAGTCACTTGCCACCGGTCACCATGTATGTCTGAGTTGCCCTGACCAGCAAGATGCCATTACACAGGGAATCCACAATCAAGTCCTGCTTCTATTGGAGTCCTAATAGAAAGACCTCTGGGGAAACGTCCCTGACTGCCATCTCCTTTCTACATCCCATATCAGCTGAAAGTAGCCAGAATGGTCATCACCCATTTTTCCCTAATGGCAGTTAGGGATACTTCTTCAGAGTGGGGAATGAGACAGATTAGGAGAGACAGTGAAATGGCTAGGTAGTCAGGACAGAGGGCCCCTATCCAAGAGCTAGTTGGTAGAGGCAGAGAGTGATTGACAGGGCATGCTCAGGGCCTTCAAATGCAAAAAGACCTTCAGGCTTACCCTTATCCCAACTAAGAGATGGGGGTGGTCACAGGTGGGTACTAGGAAGTATTTGCCACCTTTTGTTTTAACCAATGGTGTTCCTGAGCAGTTTCAATGCCTGTTTTACATAGATTTTCACCAATGGAGTTGATGCATTTCTCAATGCCTGGTTTGCATGAATGTTAATTATACTCATACCCCAAATCTATATAACCCCTGACCTAACCTCCATTAGATGGTGTCCTGCTTCCAGCTTCCAGGTACCCCTCCACTTTGCGGAGTCTCTGCTCTTCTTCCTAAATAAATCCTACTCCTTTTATTCCTCCTTCAAAAAAAAAAAAAGGAGCAATGAACTAACTAAAAGAAGATATAATGACAGGACTAAAGGAGAAAGCTCAAGAGGTGAAAAACTATTATCAAAGAAATAGACATACGGAAAAAGGAAGTAGCTGCTGAAATCTTCAGTCAATCATATTAGAGGAATGATGAAAAAACTTAATTATAGACAAACTTCTATGGAAAGCAGAATCTAAGCTCTTGAATAAAGAACATCTGACAATGAGGATAGGCTGAGTAAGCTTGAGCAAATTGATGGCAAAAAAGAAAAAAAAAATAAGGAGCAAGGGCAGAATTTTCACAATGTCTGAGATGAAATCAGAAAAAAATTATAAGATTAATTGGAATATAAGAAGAAATTGAAACATAAACAAAAGGTATAAAGAACATTCTCAATAAAATACCTGAAGAAAAAAATTTCCCATATTAAAATAGAATCAGATATGCTCATCCATGAAATGTATAGAACACCCAGTAGGCCTAATCAAAAGAGAAGCTAACCAAGACATATCGTATTCAAAATGTGTAACATGGAAAACAAGGAAAAATATTAAAAGCTGCAAGAGAGAAATGCCACATCATATTCAAATGCAAACAAATAAGGACCACATCTGACTTTTCAGCTCAGACTGAAGAAGCAAGAAGATCTGGAAGGAGATCTTTAAATGTCTGAATGACCACAGTGTGCAGCTGTGACAACTATACCCCCAAAACTCAGCTTCATATTCAATGGAGAAAAAAGAATGTTTCATGATAAGAACAAATTTGCACCATTCCTGAACAGAAGAGTAGCATTACAAAGAGTCCTCAAAGATAAACTCCAGATAGAAGAGCAATCAAACACTCTACAAAATCCACAAACAGAAGAAATTCAATAAAAGTACACATATCAAAAGACAACCAAGAATGAACAAAATTCACTAATAAAACATGATGACTATAAACCACAACATAGAACTATCCCAACACTGAATGTGAATGGTCTCAATGTACCAATTGAAAGACACAGATCAGCAGACTGGATCACAAAACAAAATCCAGCAATATGGTGCTTATAGGAAACCCACCTTACAGCCAACGTCATCCACAGATTGAGGGTGAAAGGATGGGGAAAAAAAGCTACCAGGTGTACAGATCCAAGAAAGCAAGTTGGAGTTGCAATACTAATAACAGACAAAATAGATTTCAAACATAAATTAATCAGAAGAGATAAAGAAGGACACTACATCCTAACAAAGGGAGCAATAAAACAGGAAGATACAATCTTAGTAAATATATACTCTTCAAATACCAATGCCACCAAATATGTGGAAAAGTTACTCCATGACATAAAATTACTTGTGGACCTCAACACAAAAATACTTGGAGATTTTTAACACTCCTCTGTGACCAATACACAGATCATCAAAGCAAAAAATAAAATAAAGAGATCTCCAGTCTAAACAACTCCATAAAACAAATGGACTTAACAGACATATATAGAATATTCCACCGCAAATTGGCTGAGAATACCTTCTCAGCATTTCATGGATCCTTCTCAAAATAGATAATATTCTAGTTCACGAAGGAAATCTCATCAAATATAAAAAAAGTAGATATTATTCCTATGAGACAATGATTCCATGACCCCAGCAATTAACAAGAAAAATCATAACAGAAACCACACATATACATGGAGTTTGAAAAATATCCTATTAAATGAAGAATGGATCAAAAAAATATGAGAGCAGAAATCAAGAAATTTTTGGAAGAGAATCAGAATGAAGACACAACATATTGAAACCTTTGGGACAGCATGAAAGAATTCTGAAGGGGAAAATTTATAGCACTGAATGCTTACATAAAAAAAAAAAACAGGAGTGATCTTGAGTAAATAATCCTATGCTCCATCCCAAATCCTTACAAAAGGAAAAAAATCTAAGCCCAAAGCCAAAAGAAGAAGAAAATGTCAAGATCAGAGCTGAAATCAATGAAACTGAGAATAAAAAAAAAATACAAAGGATCCAATGAGCTGATTCTTTGAAAAAATAAATAAACTTGACAGACACCTAGCCAATCTCACTAAAAGATGGAGAGAATTAAAGCAAATCAACAAAATCACCAATAAAAAAGGGAATGATCACCACCGACCTCATGGAAATCAAACAGATTATCAGAACATATTTTGAAAAACTATACTCTTTTACTACCCCTTTAATAAAAAAGGTGAGAAATCTGAGTCTTTGAAAGCTCATGTAAATTCCACAAGGTCTTAGGCAGTAAGATATGAGGCCAATTTCACATCGGTTTGACTCCAGAACCTCAGCTCTTAGCCACCAAGTTCTCCCTCCCTAACACCTAGCCTCCAAATAGTGTCTAAATGCCAGCCACCTCCAAATGTACATTATTCCCTTTATGGGTTGAATTATATCCCTGCCAAAGTGTACATTGAAGCCCTAAACTTCTGGTACTTTAGACTGTGAATTTATTTGGATTGCTGAAGATGTAGACAGTTAAGATGAAGTCACACCAGGATCGGCTGGGCCCTTCATTCAATGGGACTTTGATCCTCAAAAGAGCAAGGAGATCTGGACACAGAAACATGCAGCCATGTGAAAACAGGTGGATGTGGGAACTATGCTGCCACCCAGCCAAGAATGTTTGAAGCCGGAAGTGTCCAGGTGGGGTTCTTCTCAGAGTCCTTGGAGGTATTATAGCTCTGCAAACACCTTGATTTCAAACTTATGGCTTCCAGAACTGTGATAAAATAAATGTCTCTTGTTGTACCAGTTTGTGGTGCTTTATTAAGGCAGCTCCAGGAACCTGGCACAGCCACTCAGGCTCAGTTCTGAGCTACAAATTCACTTACTAACTGCTCCTTAACAACTTCTTTGATTGGTGGCATACTAAGCAGACATTACTTAAAATGCCCACCTTGCTAGTCCTCACCACCCCTATGCTCAGTCCACAGTGCCTACATTCACAGTTTCACGAGAAAGATTGCTGTTTACTCTTTATTCATTTCCAGATAGTAACTGAGTGACTACAACATGCAGGTCCTGAGAGAGGTACTGGACAAAGAAGAGAACAATTAAAGTAGCTGCCACTACACTAGTGCTTACCATAAGCATGGTATTCCTCTAAGGACTTTGCGTATCCAGCCTGATGTATTCTTCATGATGAACCATGAGGTAGGACTAGTAGTATACACATTTGACAGGTGAGGAAACGGAGGCACAAAGAAGTTGAGTGACTGTCATTAGATCTCACAATTACTAGTAGAACCAAGTGTTGAAGGTGGGCACTCTGGCTGCAGGGTTCGTGTACAAAATGATTGAGATTTCCTATCTCTTGGGAAGAAGCAGCTCCTGTCTTCAGGGCTACGTGGCCTTGTGGAGAAGGTAAAATATTAGAGTACTTTATAGTAAAGGAATATGATGCTATGAACTGTGATAAGTGATACTAGGATTTAAATAGCATTAGTGGAGAGACTGAAGAATCAGGTTTCCCTGGAGAAGAAGCACTTAAGCTGAGACCTGAGGAGGGAGTAACATTTCTTCAGGTGAGATGAGGAGAAAGGGGAGGTCCAGGCAAAGGGAATAGCAGATGCAGCTCTTTGTGAAGGACTCACACCCCTCCTCCACACCCAAGTTCAACTGAACGCTGGATGCTGTTCATCTTATTTTCTACCATGTCTCAGTTTCTCTACTTGTCCTTTGTTCCTTCTGTACAACAGCAATGCTTCCTAACTGCTCTGCTTCTGCTCCTAACTCTCTGATCAGAATGACACACAGCAGCCATCACTATAATTTACCTGGATGAGGTCTTTCTCCTCTTGCCAATTCTTGTAGATTCCCCTTGATTCAACACAGAATCCTACATCTGTGACATCTGAGACTTCAGTCTACCTGGAGTCCCTTCTCCAACTCTGATGATAGAAAGCTATCCTCTCCATCTTTGCCTTTGGAGAAAAGTTCTCTCAAATACTTATGGAGATCACAAATCGGGACATGACATTAGCTCTATCAATTTGCAGGACTTTGCTCTACAGGCTAGAGGGGTGAGTCTGTAACCAGGAGCTGCTAAATCATCATACCACATCTCCTTAGACACAATGACTGATCCAAAAACAGTAATTTTTAAAGTTAAGGGTGCATCAGGTCAGTTGGAGAGCTTGTTAAACAGGGATTTCTGGGCATTCCCTCAGAGACTCAATAGGCCTCGGGTGGGGCCTGAAAATTCGCATCAGTAAGTTCCAGAGTTTCACTGATCTGCTGATGTTGGTACTGAAGATCACGTATAGATCAGATGTAAAATGCAGAGATTTATATGTACTCAGTAAAAGATAGAAAAGAACTCGTCTTCCCTTGGAATCTACAGCTAGGTAGATGTTTGGAGCAAACTGTGTCCAAAATCTCTCAACCTGTAATGCCTGGAAAGAGTTTATTACAGGATGAGATGATGGCCAAAATAATAAGAGAAATGGACACGAGAGTTAAGAGCCCAGGTAGCTGGTTTAAGTCCCTGGGTCTGACTATGTCCAAGGCAAGTGTTACTTTTCCTTTTTCTTTTTTAATATGAGTAAATGTGGGGCTGGAGCGATAACTTGGTGGTTACAGCACTTGACTGACATGCGCAAGTACATGGGTTCAAACCCCAGCACCCACGTACACAACTAAGTGTCAGAGCAATGAAAGCCATGTGGAAACTCGATTTAAAAAATGTTTCTCTCTGCTCTCTCGTTCTCTCTCACTGTCCTTCTCTCTTTTAAAAAAATGAGTAAATATATCCCTTGGTATCCATACCACTTCTCTCACCCCCATCCCATGCACTCTTTCTTACTCAATTGAAATTTAGGCTATTTTTTCAGTTTCTTAAAACAAATAGGCTCTGGTTATAAATGCATGGCCTTCAACACCCTGTCTGATTTGTCCTGGGCTTATTCTATTATTTGAAATTGGCTGCACCCTCCTAATTCCTTCACCTCCTTCAGCCTTTACCCATCTGTAGTGTTATCCCAGAAACCTCCAACCAACACATCTCGTATCTCTGCCTACCTAATTTCTGCTTGACTCACCTTCAGGTGCTCAGGAATTAGTATTTCACCAAACAGGCAAAATAAGCTCAGCCTGTTCACTCAAAGACTAGCTTTAGCTTCCATTCAAGTAAATAAGGATTTCAGTAGTTAATGGCTTGTATCTCTTCTTCTATAATATAAATTCCACATAGGTACATTTCATTCTTTTTTTAAACCCAATTAGAAAATGTGGACAAATTTATTTCATGAGATTAAAAACCTTGACACATGAAAGGATACTATCAGCAGTTAAAAGGCAAATATGGAATGGAATGGGAAAAATATTTGCAAATATTATATCTAATTAATATCAGATATACTGGGATTAGCATCCAGTATATATAAAGAATTCCTACAATTCAGTATCAAAACAATAAAAAAGCTAAAAATGGGCAAAGAACTTAAATAGTCATTTTTTTCCAAAGCTGTTATGCAATTAGCCAATAAGCATTACAGAATTACTTTATAATTCAGCAACTCAGCTTCTGAGTACATATCCAAAAGAACTGAAATCAGAGACTGGAATAAATATGAATATACCCACATTGATAACATGATAATAGAGATCTTCACAATAATCCAAATGTGAAATCAATACAAATGCCCATCAGTAAATAAGAGGTAAGCAAAATATGATATTAAATGCAGTGGAATATTATTCCACCTTAAAAATGGAAAAATTCTAACTCATACTACAACTTGGAGAAGCTTTGAAGACATTATGTTGAGTGAAATAACTCAGATTCAGAAGGAGAAAAGCTGCATGATTTCACTTATTATGAGGTACCCAGAGTAGTCAAATCCATGAAAATAAAACAGTGGTTACCAGGGGCTGAAGAGAGGAAGGATGAATAGTTATTACTTAATGGGTACAGAGTTTCAGTTAGGGAAAATCAAATGCTGCTGGAGATGGATGGTGACAGATGGTTACACCAGGATGTAAATGTACCCAATGCTACTGAATCACACACTTAAAATTGTTAAGATAGGAAATTTTATGTCATGTATATTTTACTACCAAATTACCTCCACTCAATCAGAACCTCTGCTTTAATGATTGACACACAGTGGGTACTCAATAAATACTGCTGAAAATGAGTAAGTAGTGAATAAATCCGAAATGATACATCTATTTTCAAGTAAGAAAAGGCAAATTTGTATATATCAACACAGAAGGAAAAACACAATCTATGTTAAAGCCAAAAATAGGTTAAAAGACATTATATATACTAGCATAAGCTCATTTTCCTAAAGGGAAAAAAATACAGTCAAACTTACACCCACAAGGAAACTCCGTCCATTAATTGTGGTTACTTCTAGGGTAGAATTATGGGTGATGGACTTTTAGACTCTATTTTATATACTTTGGTACTACTTAAATGTCTTTAAATGAGCATAAATTACTTCTTACATTAAGAACAAATCAATAAATATATTTTCATTTTAAAAAATAAAAGCAGAGACTGAAATGAAATACAAAAACTTCAAATGCGGTCTGACCAGAGCAAGTTGGTGATGGCTACCACTTGCCAAGTTCGGGATACGGAAATTCTAATTTAAGAGGAATATATCATATGCAAGGCTCCCAATGAGGTGTTTTCTAGCTTTATGTTATTCTGGAAAGGTCATTACTCCCACAAGCTGACAACCCACTCTGAGGATTTTTCTGGACAGAGAATGTTTTTCAATACAAAAGAAAGAATGAGGAGGTTGGAAGTTCAGGGGACTAAGCTTAGAAGTAACCTTTTGTGGTTTGGCTATTTTAACCCTCCCGCATCCATCCCACACATTGCTCACAAGTTTGTCTAACCAAGAAAATCAGGCCTCAGGTGGAAAGTGAGAGGTGGCACCAGGCTGGCAGGAAGAATGTTATTGTAGGTGAGTCACATCCGGTGGAGCCCTATGGGGCAGCTGGGGCACCTCCCTTGTCTTCAGTTTGTCACCATTGGGATGTGAAGTTCACACTGAAGTCAAGGTTGAGACTTCAGTTATGGATGGAAGGGCAGTTATGGATGGAAGGGCCATGCAGAGAAAGAAGCAGAGTATGGGGTTGTGCCGTGGCTTTTAGAGGAGGAACATGGAGAATAGGCTTGATGCGGTTTTGTTTAGGAGGGAAGATGGCAGTGGGGGAGGATATCACGTATAAGTCAGAAACAGCCGATGCTAGTTCCAGCTCTGCATTAATTAGCTCTAGGCTGTGATCAAATCATTTAATCTTATAGAACTTCTGCTTCCCCTGTGTAGTGCGAGAGTTGAGCCCAGTGGTTTCCAAGGCGCAACTTAATGTAGAGATGAAGGCTTAATTGGGATCATTGACCATGCATTAGCTTTATGTCCTGGAGTTAGCCCTCCTGAAGAGAGAAATAAGCCAAGTATAGAGCCTGGCTCACTGCAAATGTAGATATTCATAGCAACGTTCCTTAGGCCGCCATGAATGTCATTGTGTCCTGTCCATCAGTTTGCCTTCAGAGTGTCAATGAGAATTTTACGTGGACCACTCAAATTGTGACCAGTCATGAATGTGGTTTGTGGACCTGACTGATGTGCATACCCCTAGAGGGTTCTTCTTACTCATCAGCTAACTGAGGCACAGACAGTTTCATGAACTTGCACAAAGTCACGCAGCCAGTGAGCACAGGAGGTGGAATTTGAACCCGGGGTGTATATTTCCAGATCCCTTGCTCCTAACTACTATGCTACATTGTCCCTTCTGAGGAAAACATCTCAGAAGCAGCTCATTTTTCTTCTCTTGTGCACTATAAACCAAAGGTAACTCAGGTGTGGTGACGTATGCCTGTAATCCCAGTGACTCAGGAGGCTGAGACAGGAGGATCACAAGTTCAAGGCCAGCCTCAGCAATTGAGCAAAGCCTGAGACTCTTCCTCAATATACAAAATAAAAAGGGCTGGGGATGTGGCTCAGTGTGTAAGCACCCCAGGTTTAATCCACAATACAAGTAAGTAAATTTTAAAAAATAAAAGGAATTTAACATGGAAAATACCTTTCAACTCTCTCAGCATTTATGTTCCTCCCCAATCTCTCTGGAAAGTATTCTTTCTCCTCACACCTCTGAATCATCCTGGTATAGGGTTTACATTTTAAGAAGCACCTGTTTGAACCCTGGTACATATTTGATGTGAATTTCTGAAAATGTAGGAGTTTTGAAAATACTGTAAGTCACTTCTCTCAAAAAAGAAGACAGAGGAAATGAACAGGCCATGCTGGTTACTGTTTGAACATACATAATTATTAGGAAAACTTGCAGAGAGTGTGGGCAGAGAGAACTCCTCTGCCCCACACAGCGTGGCTCTAAGTCATGGTGATTTTCCTTCCCCCATACTTCCTGTGTGCCCTCCTCTTGGTTTTCCTGCTGCTTTAGTCAAAGTCCTGGACAAGCCCTTGTTACAACAGCCCCCTGCCTCCCTTGTTCAACCAAAGTCAGATGCTGCTGATTCCTTGAATTCTCCCGTTATCAGTTCCAGAAGCATCAGTGTTCCCATCCTATATCCATTTGCAGCTTCACTGTGTTTTATGCTTCTGTGCATAGTATTCCTTCCCCCTTGATGTTCCTCTGAGAGGGCGACTCTGCACTGACTGTCGCTGAGTTTATCCCTCCATCCTCTGAACTCCCATCTGCTTGGATGGATCCTCCTTTACGGGTCGTAACATGGAAAGTTTGAAACAGTGAGTGCCTCAACCCTTCGTCTAGCTGTGGCTCCCTCAGCTGCCCAAGACGGAAGCAGACTGTGCTGAGCATCAAGGTGAGCAGGACACAGGACCGAGAACTGTTGATATCCCTATTCCTGCAGCAGGAATATGAATCTGTTCAGCATCAGTTATGAGACTGGGAAACCTCACTCAGAGTGAAAGTCTGAGACCTTTCCATGGCCTGCAAAGTCCTGTGAGTCCCCATCCTGCTCACACCCGTCATCTACATCGGATGAGCATGGCTGGCCTGCTGCCCCTCAGAGTTCTGCTGGTGCCCTTCCTGCCTCATGTTTCTCTAGCTTCAGCCTGCCTCATCCTCCGCCCACTTCAGGTGTTGGCTTTGATCCATCGTCACCCTGCCTGTCCTCTGTTCCATTTATTTCCTCGATTATGCCCTTTGTCCTCTGAGTTATTACTTTATCTACTTATTTATAGCCAGTTTTTTCCACTAGAGCATCAGCCATTCTGCTCACTGCTGAAATTTTCATGCCTAGAAAACAACGTTCCACATAAGGAGTCCTGGGCTACCGATATGCGGAATAAATGAATGAATACAACATTCCTCAGTATCTATCCTCTTGCTCCTCATGGACCTCTGGGAAGGTGTGGTTGGCTCAACACCCAGTATTAAGTAAGCTTGTAGGGAAGTAGAGGCAGCCGTGGAAAATCAAGCAATCATTGTCCCTGCTCTCAAGGAGTCAGAGTTTACTAGAGGAACAAATGGATAAGTTAATGAATAAACAGCAAACAATGTGAAAGAACAAAATAAACTCACTCTCCTTTTGTGCACATCTTATCTCTCCCACTTGTCTTTGAATTCCTGGTCCCCAGCCACTGTATCATTTTGTCCCCATATCCACCTTCCACGTGCATCCCAGTGACAGTGTCTGGAGGGAGGACTCATAGGAGAGGATGCTTGATGCAAGAACGAGTGGATCCTGTAACAGTCTGGAAGCTGGGGCCCCTCTTCCTCTTAAGCACACAAATGCCCCTGGTGATTCAGCCATGAGATGATCGTATTTCCCTGTTTATCCATTTGGCTGGCACAGTGCAGAGGGATTTCATGGTCATTCACTCGCTGATACACAGTGTGATAAAAGCAGGCATCTGCCTGTGAGGAGCAGTTCTCCATAAAGCTATTCTGAGAAAAACAGGTCCAGTAAGCTGAGCTCACACCCATTACTGGAGATGTCTCCATATTTATTACTGGAAGTGGCATTAGGGAGAGCATTGGCATGGCCTTCTCCTGGTCAATTTTATCAATGGTGAGTTGGAAGACATGATATCATAGGAGCCATGGGAACCTAGTTGCTGACCTCCACCTCCTGGAAGGCTGGATAAGGGCTTCCTCTTAAGGGGATGCTATCTGCTGTACGATGGCAGTCTTCTAGAGAAATAGATAAGAAGGCTGAGGCCCAGAGTGGGGAAGTGATTTGCCTGAAGTCACACAGATTCATCAAGGTGGAGCCTAGACTCAAACCTACTTCTGCATTCTCAAACTCTGCGAGATGCTTTACTAGGCTGCTTTAAGGCAAGCTTTTCAAAAGAGTTTTATGCCCACAGTAAAGCAAATTCAAGATACGTACTTTGTCATATTTTATGTGAAGTCTCATTAAGCATAAAACGTGGCTGCTATGAAAGGCTTTCTAGTTTCATGATGCTTGGGGTAAATTTCTCCCTAAAGATAGATATGAAGATTTTAGGTGCCGCAGAGGCCACTGCTCTCGGTGCATATGTGTGTACCAATGTATTATATACATGTGCACCCATGCATACTCACTATGTGTACCCACGCACATACACACACACACACCCACAGTGCTTAATAATATCATCTTAAATCACACTTCAGACAGAAACCAAGCCACTATAAAGAGGGCTGAGAATTGCAAAACCTCATCTTCCCAAATGACAAAGGCCAAGTTCATTCAGTCTCACTCACCACCTAATGCACATTGGTCTTTGCTTGCATACCTGTGCAATAGGACTTGGAGCCACCTGCAGCCTCCACCTTTTATACTAAAGTGACCAATAGAGCTATTTCTTAATATTAGATTAAAAGAGATCAGAGTGAGAGTCCAGGAAAGAAAAAAAGACATTAATTCAAGAGAAGATTTAGGGGGTGATCTGGGTTCAAACCCCAGCACCATCTACACACAACTATGTGTTGGGAAACACAAAGAAAAAAATCAGTTAAAAAAAACCAAAATAATAGCATTGACTCTCTCTCTCTCTTTCTCTCTCTCTCTCTCTCTCTCAAAGAATGAAGAAGATTTAAGGATAATGAGATATACTTACCATTTTGTCTTTTCATCACATATCACATATCTACCAGTGTGTCTCAAAATGCTAGGAATGTAGAGTTGAAGAAGACCCATCCTCTACACCTATCTACAAGGTACCATGGAAATGTGGTTTTGAAGTCACCAGTAGCCACAGTAAATACGGAAGTTTGACTCATACACTCATAATGCCTACAAAGACTGGAGAATTACGAGGAGAGAGGGACCATGATTCAGAGCAAGAGAGCTGTCTAAAGGTCATGACTGGGTTCTCAGTCTGGACACATCAATTTAAACTCCCCAAAAGTGTGCTTAAGATTGTTTGGTTAGCCAGAGTCAGAAATCAGAATGAGTATCCTACCCT
This sequence comes from Aplodontia rufa, assembly GCA_004027875.1. Lineage (NCBI taxonomy): Eukaryota > Metazoa > Chordata > Mammalia > Rodentia > Aplodontiidae > Aplodontia > Aplodontia rufa. The sequence continues at coordinate 141,259 of PVKS010000276.1, forward strand.
ACATCAAGGGTTAGACCTGATTCATTCCTGTCTTTCCAATAACTAGCTAGATGTGACACTTGGATAATGCATAGCACATGAGTCCTCAGCTGTTCAATGTGAAAATTGAGGAATTACACAAAGCAGCAGAGAATTAAGGGCCAAAAATATGTGGTTTAGACTCCAAGTGCCAATAAAATGCAGACTCTAGGAATCAGTGAGAGACAGAAATTCAAGGGAATCATCTTCAGACGGGTGGCATTTGTGCTAGATTTTGATTGATGATGATCCTTCTCATCTGTTCAGTGATTTATAAGGCTTTTCTGTATCCACAATATCAGTCCAGCTCAAAACAAGCTGTGAGGTTGGCAGGGATTATTTATTACCATTATACTGGGTGCAAAAGGCCCTTGTAAAAGTTTACCCACAGATGTGCCTTACTGCTGTATCATTTGTGCTTTATTTTCACATTGTGTCATTGCTGAATTCTTAAGGTGTTTTAAACATGAACAAAAGTAGACAATGTTGTAGATCCTTTACAAAATTAGTCATAATAATCTTGCCATTGCTGCAGAGCCACCCTTCTCCCATTAACAAGTGGTGATTTCCATCTCCATCCCTTAATTTTAGACTTGGCCAAATTATGAGTTGCTTTGGCCAATGAAATATCAGCAAGTGTGACATTAATAGAGGTTTGAAAATTATCTATATGTCACTGTTCTTTCTTTTCTCTGTTGGAATTCTGACATGAAGGTGTGCAGGTGCTCAAGCCAACCTGGTGAAGAAGCAATCCATTTGGCAGCCAGCTACCACCAGTCCTGAGTATGAGCGCATTTGAGTCTGTGCAGCACCAGGCAGTCAACTTTGGTCAGTATAAGTAATCGCAAATGATGTCACAATGATAATCTTTAATAAATATTGCTGATCCACAGAACTGTGAACGAAGGAAGTAGTGGCCTAGGCTTCTAAGTTCTAGGAAGATACAGGTAACTGATGCTGAGGATATTATTAAAGCATTAAAAAACCGAGAAATAGAACCACTGGATTCCTTGTGTCATTAATGGGAAAGAAAGCAGAATCAAGCCATCCCAAGTTTTATATAGGGATTCTTTCCTGAGACCCTGCTAAGTCACAATTCTCTAAATTCTAGTAACTGTTGAAATGGGGAGGGAGACAGCATCTAGAATCTAGTGGGGGTAAAAGTCTTGCATTACATCCACGTTTGTTATAGTAGAGTGACCATAAATACGTCTGGCCTTACAAAATGACTTAACCCCATCAAAGAGATATAGAAAAGGCAAACAGGCTTCAAAGAAAATAACCATAATTCACACGGCTCTCTGGGTAAGTCTGAGAGACAAAGAAACACGAAAACAGAGCAATTATGCAATGCTGAAAATATGTATTTATTGCCTGAAAAAGTGCCTCCATTACGCTGATGGACCTATAAAATCATTGTATACATAAGCTGTTTTCAAAATTAAATTATGTTTTAAAATAGTTTAAGTACACAGATACTTCCAAAAATGTCTGTACATTGATCTTCTGGAAAAAGAAACACTATTTTTTTATCAGTAAACTTGCATTTGGCTATCATAATGACTTTCTCAGTCTTCTCTATATTTAATTTTTTATCATTGGTGCGTTTCTCTGAAGAATGTGTTTGTTCTCAGGATGATGGTTTTGGTTTTGGTTTTAATATTTTCACTAAATTGCTTGCAATCTTTCTCAAAGATCTGTATTATGGTCAAGAAATTTAAAATTATTGATACTTTCAACTGACTCTTCTTAATAGACCATCACTGAAATCTTCTTAATTTCCACCATTGAGCAAAAAAAAAAAAAAACTATAGATGCCACAGTACCTGGAAAGCCCAGAGCAAATTTATGCTAAATAGAGGAAAGTATCAACTTTATTTTTCACACTAAAATGTGTAAATGTTTGAGTCCAAATATTTTTCCAAGTGCTCTTTTCCTTCCATTTAACCAGATGGCTTTTTCCACAAATATTTTTACAAGACAAAAACTCATCAAATCAGTGTCTCTATTTATGTTGCCAAATTTAGATGCTACAAAATTGTACTTCTTGTCAATTTCATTCCATTCCACTACAGAATATAATTTTATCTAGTTTACAATAAGAACTCCTTCAAAAGATTGTTCTTTCATGTCTAGGTGCTCCAAAATGACATTTAGCCACACCTCCCACTATGCCTTATGTTCAATGATTGTCATGGACTGGTTTGCTAAAAACTACCTTAAAGCACCCTCTGAAGTGGATTCAGAAATCTCGTCTCTGATTTTCATTTTCTTACAGAAACACAATTTTTTTTGTTATTGACACAGTAAGATTTACCATGAAAACAAAGATCATCGCCAGACAAGTAATAAAATATGTAGTTATAGATCTACACCGGTGACTAACAAAAGCCCATAGACAACAGGCATTTCCAGCCACTCCATGGAAGGACCACTGTCTGCCACCTCAAACTCAGATTGCTCTGTGACTGACTTCCTGACATTGTATCCACATGTTCAGCTATGACAGGAGCCCTGGCTTGGCTGTAGAGTAGCCACGTGTCCAGAAAGGGAAACACGGTTGGATCACCTTTTCAGCAACTCCAGATAGGGTTAGATTATTTTCTAGCCAGGTCTGAGCTGAGTGAAGGGAAAGCTTTGGTTATTTTAAGTTTAGAAAGGGTCTGGGTGGAAATATGGACCCTGGCAGATTGTCATTCAGATTTACCACCAAGAAGAAGGAAGAGTTCAGTGTGGGGTGCATCTCACCCACTACCAGGTGAGGCCATATTAAAATCCGGAATGCATAACTGGATGGGATAACAGGACAATTTGCCACAAGCAAATTGAGTGATACAGCACCCAACTTTCAGGTTCTTCTTTCCTTGTGATCCTATTCAGATAGATAAGCAGTACTTGACTTAAAAATCCTCTTTGAAATTGTTTTCCTGAATCAGACTTGAATCAATAAGCGAAAATGTAAATTAATACAACTATCAGAAGCTACAAAATGCTTGCATTTAAAACCAATCTCTGATCATCTTTCATGTGCATTTTCCCTACGTGGAAAAGGTTTTTGGATGACAGGGCATACTTTTCTCTTCTCATACTGCAAGGCTGGAATACAGATCACGTGGCTCCTTCCACATTTGTTTGTTGATTTATTGCGTTTGTTGTCATCATTTATAAGTGATGTTAAAAACCCTCTAATGAGTGCTCCATCGTATTAAGGTCATTGTTCAAAATTCTCAGCTTCTGACCATGGCTGTCTGTGCCTCTGGAATTATCTTCCTAGGGCCTCTCCTTTGGAATTTTTCCTGAAACCAAATATGATTAAAGAATACTCGTAATACGTATTCTTGTGACATGATCCAGGCCTATGTTACTTCGCATACATTGTTTTCTCCTCCTAAAATGTGCTTGAGACCATGCATCTTATTCATTTATCAAGTGTTTGTTGAGCATCTAGGATACTTCTGACCTGGTGCAAGACATCCTAGTTCATCTCTGTATCCTCTGCCTGGCACAGCACACACATCACAGACAGCTTGTATGTTTTTAATGAATATAAACGAACAAATATGGCAATTTCATCAATTTGAAGAATGATCAGGAACTACAGAGCTTATCATTCCAGATGAAAGGCATCACATAAGCAGATAGAAAATACCCATGTTCCTCTTTGGCATTGCGTGCTGTGGCTTATCACAGGAAAGAAGGACCAAAACAAGACTAGGAACGACAGGTGCTAGAGGGGCTGTGGGAAAAGCAGAACACTGTCCCATTTCTGGTGGGATTGCAAACTGGTACAACCACTCTGGAAAGCAGTGTGGAAACTTCTCAAAAGATTAGGGCTCGAACCTCCTTTTGACCCAGCTGTCCCTCTCCTGGGTATCTTCCCAAAAGAGGTAGAATCTGCTTGCTATAAAGATATAACTTCATCAATGTTTATAGCAGCCCAATTTACTATAGCTAAATTATGGAACCAACCCAGATGCCCCCCACTTGATGAATGGATCCAAAAACTGTGGTACATATATACAATGGAATACTTCTTGGCTATTAGAGAAAATGATATTATGACATTTGCAGCCAAATGGATGGAGATGGAAAAAATTTTGCTAAGTGAAGTATCCCAAACTCAGAGACTCAAGGGCTGAGTGTTTTCTCTCATTTGTGGAAGCTAGCATATAAGCAGAAACAGTACGTTAGATGGCTAACCTAACAATTACCTCAACATGTGTGAATTCTTACACCATCATGGGGAACTGTGCTTAGTTTCCTGGGGGATGTAGGGAGGGGGGAAGGGAATAAGAAGGACATCAAGGTAATCAGAGGGGGGTAGTATGGGGAAATCTATTCTGAGCGGAACCTCCAACTTCCATGAGAAGTCCAATTAACTTGGGGCTTAAGTAAAGTGAAACATGGAACCATGGGGAAACCAAAGAGGGGAAACCATGGTCTGGCACCAGCATTGGTTTGTTCTGTCATTACACTTTTGTAATTGATTGTTTGACGATGAACCCCTCCTAGTTGTAAGAACATGTTTACTAAATAAAAATTTTTTTAAAAAAAGACTAGGAAAGAGGACCTGACTTCACACCACATAATTATTCCTATATTCCAGTCAATTGCTATAATAAGGCAAAATGTCTCAATATAAAATTTTAAAAACAGAGCTGACTTGATGACAAATGGTAGTATTGCTGGTGGAAATCTGATCCATCTTCAAAAACACATTGCAATGCCACCTCCTCTAGGAAGCTTTCCTTTCCAAACAAACACACACCAAAAAGTTGGGCTCCCTCCTTCCATTTGCCCTCTGAAACCCTCTATTTTCACGTTTCTTCTAGCATGCTTTTATCTTGTTCTGGCCTTTATCATCGTTCATGGTTTCTGCATGTGTCCTTACATCCTGTAACATACTGTGAGCAGCGTGAGCACAAAGCAACAGGACTCAGTCATGTTTGCACCAGCTGGCAGTATGTCCTCAGCGTCTGGTAGTTACACTGGAAAACCCAATCTACCCTTTGGATGCATTTTAGCTTAACGATTTTCATTCAGTTGCTTGCACAATGTAGAATGATTGCTTCTTATATGTTGGGAGAGCTTCCCAGCCCTTTCCTCACTGACTCTCAGTCATATCAGTTTCTGTTTGGTTCATCAAGTGCATTGACTCTGTTTTAATTAATACTCTTCATGGGAATTGCCTGAAACCCCTGTCTTTTGCTCTGGTATATGATCTTGCACGCGTGCGTGCGTGCGCGCGCACGCACACACACGCAATCTGTGCAGCTGGCTTTCTCAGCCTTGGAAGATTCATTTTATTTACTGTCCACACTGCTCAGAGATGCCTTCACCCCTGTATAGACATACAATTCCACAGTGTGCTATGTTCCATGCCATGATGACCCAACCACTCCTGCATAAACACTTTTCTATTGTTATCTATATGCATATTCATTTGTATGTTACCTGTCTCCAAATACGAGTTCCATAATGGCATGCCAGCATTCATCAATCACCACTGTGCAGTCAGTGGCACGGTATTTGATGTACAGTTTGTGTTTGGTATATACTTGCAGAGTATATGAGCTTCTAAGTGCTTTCATAAAGCACAGGGCCTTGTACAAGGCTTTCTATATTCCTGAAAATTGGAGACGGACAGAACTATTCCCATGTGGAAGGAATCTGGGCCATAAGGGGACTGTTAACCCCCTGCAATGAATCCATGAATACGCTGTCCTAATCTCCTGACCACAGCCTGTTATCTCCAAGCCCAGGCCAGACCCCTGCTCCATCTCCAATTTGGAAATACAATTAGCAAGTGCCTTTAGCATGACTTTGACCAAGGACTTCTCAGGAGACAGTTTGAGGAATCTCAAATGCCCACTTGGGCAAGCAGCCTTCCATCCGAAGCGGGCATGAGTTGTGGGCTCTGAAAGGGGAAACCTTCTCTGGGTCGCAGCTGAAAGTACCACTCTGGATATTTAAAGCAAGCCCTCTTTTTAAAAATTAATGACCTGAAAGGGGAGAGGAGAAGCTGCCTGTGCAATGTGGAAAGAGGAGCTGGGTGACCACAGTGCAGGTCCCTCTCCAGGTGATGTCATCGCCAGGCTGGGTAATGAACCCACAGCAGCGTGGCTGAAAGGGAGGGGACCCATTTCAGCAAAAGTCACAGAAATTGGTGGCAGCAGAGCCTAGAGGGAGACAGTTTTCATAAACCTGGATGGCATATGGTTTTCTCTTTCTGGGTAATCAGATTACCCAGAGAGGAGAGCAGAAACCACAGGCATCTCTGGCTCTGGATGTTTCCAGCCCATCAGAACAGGGAGTGAGTGATGAGTGGGCCTTCTCAGTGGCGTTTGCCTCGCCTGCCTTTGCAGTGTGAAAGAGGAGGCAGGAGAGAGCTGGTGTGCTTTCTGTAGAAGCCAGTCCATCACTTGGCATGTGTCGCTATCTAGGGAGTCTCGTGGACTCTCACAATCATATGATGCACAGGGCTGAAAGAGCGAGCAGGGTGATGTGATTCTTAATTAATACCTAACGGTCCCCTTTCACATCCATTCCAACATCCTCTGGTGCTTTCCCCATCCCAAATATAGAGTGGCAGGCAGTGGGGCACGTGCATTTCTGTCCTCAGTCACCCTAGCTGAGCCTTGCCAAAGGGTGTACCCACAAGCTCTTCTGCTGTCCGTGGAAATCTTTGTCCAATACATTGTCACTTCTCTCCTGGCTTTGCGATGGTTTTCCTGCCACTGGACTCCTTCCCCCTCAATACGTTTTCCAGAGCCAGCTTGATGATTAAAAATATTGACTTTTTTTTTAATTTTCTTGATTAAAACATAAATGGTTGCCCTCCACTTCTCGGCTGAAGCCACTTATGGCCCACGCAACCTGTGTGATTTGAAGTCGCCCCATTTCTCCTCTTGCTGGTAGGTGCAGGGCTTCCTTTTCCACTTCCTTCAGCCACACTGACTTCTATTATTTTTGAGCATGCCACAGCCCTTCCAGTCTCTGAGCTGTCATAGGCACTGTTCCTCTGGCACAGCTGGCTGGCCACCCAGGCATGGTTAATTCTTACTCATATTGTAGGTCTCAGTTTAAAGTCACCACCTCAATGAAATGTTCTCAGCCTAGTCTCTCAGCTGCCATCAGCCGGCATCCACACATACTCACACACACGATGTCCCTCCTCACAGGACCGCGGCATCCCCTCCGTCCCACATGAAGAACCATCTTCCATTTACAGCTATGCCAATGTCTGTGACTGCTTGCCTGGGTGTCCATGTAAGGCAGGAAGGGCTCATGTTCATTTACATATGCTGCTTATTTCTGGAGACTGGGAAATAGGACATGGTCAGTAAATGTGTCAAATGAGTAAAAGAAGACTAACCTCGGCTTTTGTGACTCTGGGTATCGAAATCAAAGGCATGAGTTCGATTCTCGGGAGCCTCACAACAACGCAGATCACAAGCCATAGTGTGATGATGGTTGTAAAGACAGAGATGATGGTCACTAGCCATTTATTAAACCCCTACTCAGGATTAGGCCCTAAGTTTCTGTTCCCTCACAAAAGTGCTGAGAAAAAATGAGATTCAGGGGGTAATGAGTTTATTCAAGGTCTTGTATCTAGAAAATGGCAGATGTTGGATTTAAAACCAGGTCTGCCCAACTCCATAATTTTTTTTAACAGTTTACCATTCACCATACTGCATCTTCTGACCCCTCAGTTTCCCCACAGTCTGGGAATAAATGAACAACTCAAGGATGATGCTCCCAGGTACGCAGCCGAGACGTGACCTGTTGAACAAAGGAAGCAGGACGCATGAAGGAGGATTCCACTGTAATGCTACGTTGGTGAGCTTCCGCCCTCCCTGGCTGGGCAAAACACAGTCACCTTGTTAGTAGATATTAGAACCCAGGGCACAAGTTGAAGAATGAGCTATGCATCTATCTGTCTTTTAAGATTTTTGTAGAAGGCAGGCACTGTGGTACATATTTGTAATCCCTGTGGCTTGGGAGGCTGAGGCAGGAGGATTGCAAGTTCAAAGCCAGCTTCAACAACATAGAGAGGCCCTTAGCATCTTAGCAAGACCCTGTCTCAAATTTAAAATTAGAAATGGCTGGGGATGTGATTCAGTGCTTAAGCACCCCTGGGTTCAATCCCTGATTTAAAAAAAAAAGAAAAAGATTCATTTGGACTGATTGAAGGGGAAAAGTTTATGTGAAATCAAACTTCTCATGAGACCTTACCACATTTGCCACTCTCCCTTTGGCAACTCACCTAGCCTCATAAACTTCTTCCTATAGAAATGTCTGAAAGTGGTGAAAGATAAAATATTTTACGCATCAAACAATATTATTTCCTTTTTAAAGTTTTTCTTCTCAAGGATCCTAAAGAGAAATTCTTGAGTATATTTTCTTAATGTTTTAAGTCTTCCAACTATGCACACAAAGTGTTCATTGATGGTATGTGAATGAATGAAGTTTACCACTGCCCTCTTTTGAAAGAAAGGATTTGCTTAGCAAATAAATAACATGGATGCCATTGGAAAGAATGTTTAAACACCATAAAAGAACAAGCCATTCTCAAGCACTTCACATACCAACTACTGATAAACTTGTTACAAATCACTCCTCTTTATTTACTAAAATATTTCCCTTGAGACCTACTTGGCAACCATAATTTGAATTAATCCAGTTTCTTTAAAAGACAATCTACATTTATTTTTAGACTCTCTGTAATTCAAAGCATTATGGATTTATAGCAAAAGATCTGTATTAGTGAAAATTAGGAAGACTTCAGAGTGTTCACATAATGCTATCCATTTGTAAGTGCAGCAAAGACTCCAGGGTCAGAAGGATCTTTCCTTTCCAATGCGTGACTGCTCACTGTAACCAAGTGCTCTCAGATCCACAGGAATCGTTCTCAGAACAAAACAGAAATGACAACAGAAAACCAAGTTGCATGTTGGGTGTTACAGTGCAACATTTTAGGATCTAAAATATTTATCTTTTTATAAAAATCAGTGTATGATGGTCAGTGAAGATATAATGGTACTATGCATGTGTCATTGTATAGACACTGGAGAAATTAAAAATGTAAATATACAGTATGCCTCTCAGTTTTTAAGAGCTTATCCTTGTTAAGGAAGAAAAATACTAATATGTGTATTATATCACTCAGTGGGGACTTTCACCCCTGGGGAACATCTGGCAGTGTGGGAGACATGCTTCGGTGACCATGACTTGGAAAGAACGCTGGTGGCATCTAGCAGGTGGAGTCCAGGGATGCTGTTCAGCATCCTATCGTGGCTGTAAATCCACCTGCAGCTGTGACAGTTCACAGAGCCACTCTGAGGGAGTTGTTCCATTCTCCCATTGTTGGTCAAACATTAATTCAGAACAAAGACTTCAGAGGTTCAGTGGTAATGTTTTATATTTTCACACTTGAGTAAATTGTGCAACCCAATAATTGATCTTCCATGGTGATGCCAGTCTTTCAGGCTATGCTGCTAAATTTTTGATAACTTTGTTTTGGTGGTGGTAAGTTAAGGAATTTGGTGTTGGGGGTTTCTTTTATCATGTTTCTGGTTGGTTGGTTGTTGGGTTTATTTGATTGATGAGTTCAGTTTTTAGGGGTTTTTTATTGTTTGACCTTGTTTATGTTTTTCCCCTTTTGAGTATATTTACATACATAGAAATCGCAAATGAGTATGGGATAACATGTGATATTTCAATACATGCATGTATAATGTTCAAACGACTGTGAACATCCATCTCCTCAAACACTGATCCTTCTTTTATGGTGGAAAGCTTTCAAAATCCTGTTTCCTAGGTTTTGAATCAATACGGTACATTATCATTTATGTTCAGCCTGCTGTACAATAACACACCAGAGCTTCTTCTCATGGATCAACCTTTCCTCATCCCTCCCTCATCCTACTTACCCCAACCTTTGGTAATGTCCAATCTACTCTCAGCTTCCTTAAGATCAACTATTTTAGATGACACGTATGAGTGAGATCATGTGGTACTTATCTTTGAGAACCTGGATTATTTCATTTCAAATAATCATCTCCAGTTGTAGCTGTTTTGCCACAAAGAATAGGATCGCATCCTTCTCAGAGATGAAAATTATTCCAATGTATACATGTGCACACTATCTACTTATCAGTTGATGGAAACTTGGTTTGTTTTTATTTCTCGGTTACTGTGAACAGCGCTACAAAAAAGATGGAATGTAGATGTCTCTTCCCCAGCCTTTTTTATTTTGAGACAGGGTCTCAGTAAGTTGCTAAGGGCCTCATGAAATGGCTGAGGCTGATGTTGACTGAACTTTCAATTCTTTTACCTCAGCCTCCTGAGTCACAGGCATAACTGGCTTTAAAATGCTTTTTAAAGGACTTATTAATCAAAAATATCATGAGTGTAAGTGTTCCAAATAGTTGTTATGCTTAATTCCCTTTTAAAAAAAATTGAAAAGCCCACTTCTGTTCTACGTCTTCTATACACATCCAATTCTAAAAGTAATTGAGAAAGTTTCATAATAATGTAATTTTCTCAAGTAAATTTTATTATCTAAAATATAGTAACTGGGAGACCATTGTTGTACATCAAATAAAAGGCAACTTTCCTATTTTGAGAAGAAAATTCTAAAGTGATGTTGAGAAATGTAGAGTATATTTTATCATCGAATTCTTTTTCCCCCTCATTTATTAAATTTTATTGAATTTTAAAATGCATTTTTCCCTTTTTTAAAAAATTCATTCAACATAAGTCTTACATATTGGAGGGAATCATTGTTACACATTCATGAAGACATGGATATGGACAAAGCAAGCCGAGGCCAATGCCAGTTCATGGTCTCCCCCTTTGACTACTCCCAGTTCCCATGTTTCCCTTATTTTTCCACGTTAATTGGGCTCTTCATGGACATTGAGTTCTAATGACAACCCTTCAGGTTAGTCTGATTATTCACATGGTAATATTATGTTGTTCAGTAAAGCCAGAGCTATGTAGTAAGAGCTCAAGGTCAACCTGTCCCCAGGTCTCCCAGGGGATTCACTCATCTTTAGTTGGTTTTCATGTGTAGGGACCCAGTATGAAGGCAGAACCAGGGGAGCAGGGAGATAATCGCATAAGCAAAAGAGTGATACAAAAACAACCACAAACTTTCCTTTCCCAAACCCAACTTCCTTCATACCAATGCCTAAAACACTTTCTGAAATAAATAATATTTTAGTTATTTTTTAAAAATTTGACTTGGTTCATTTAGCATTCCTTTGACATAAAGAAGGACATCTAAAAGTCTCAGAATAAGATCTGTACACTGGATACTATCAAGTTCCTAAATTAATGCCAGGCCAACATATTAAAATTCTTCTAAACTAAATAAAAAATTTAAAACAAATTCAAAAACCTGAAAGATTACTTCCTTCAGGAGCCTTGAATCATCTTCTTCCAATGATAACCTGTTGAATGCAACCTCCTAAGTGTAATTTGAGTTCTAATTTTCCTCATCAATAGAAGTCCTGCATCACAGTCATACTGCAAGGGTTAAAGAACAGAAAGCATTTGGAGCTCAGCACACTGAACCTCGTTCACAGAAGCAGCCAATCAATGTTGGATCTTGCGCCTTTGTTCTTTTCTGTTAACTTCAATATTCAAACCAAAATGATACCTGAGTGAGAGCAGCAAGAGCTGAGACTGAACACACTGCAATGGGCAGAAACAGGGGAAACAATTCAACATGCATGTGCATTGTGGTCTACAAACCATCAGTGAATGCTAGCTATCTTTTAAAGAGAAATTCAGTGGCTACTTGATCCAAAAGCTACACTTTATGGGTTCAGAGATAGAAGGTGATTCTCCTGTGGTTGTTAGCTGTTTGGTGGTAAAGCTCAGGAAAGTTTCTTTCGAAAAGGGTATTGACATCATGACTTCCTAGATGATTCACTTCCGTAAGTCTAAACTGAAAGAATTAAAGTCATCTTATTGCTGTGATACGTGCATTCCCATGTTTATAGCAGGACAATTCACAATAGATAAGCTGTGGAAACAACCTAGGTGTCCATCAGTGAATGAAAGGATAAATAAAAAGTGATCTATATACACAATGCAGTTTCATTTAGCCGTAATGAAAAATGAAATTATGGCATTTACAGGAAAATCGGTGGAACTGGAGACCATCATGCTAAGTGAATAAGTCAAACTCACAAAGGTAAGTGTAGTATGCTTTATCTTACACATAGAAGCTGGAGAGGAAAAAGGAAAAGCAGGCGATAGTGGATTTAACAAAAATCAAAGGGAGAAAAGGGACCAGGGAGTGGGAAGCGGGGATGGTGGGGGGAAACGCTAGGGAATGATACTGGCCAGATTCTGTTGTTACGCTGTGTGCATGTACAAATACATAACAGCATATCCCATCATTATGTTCAATTTTAATGAACCACTAAAAAAAATGGGGAAAAGAAAAGAAAGTTTAAAATGACCAAACACCTGATGGTAAATTAGAATCTGGGATTCAGATACACACCTTGGCCATCTTAAAAAAAACTCCACTTCACCCTTTGGATTCGGGTTCCTGATTTCATGCTGATTCAACCTGGCCATTGTCAGCCAGCAGAAGGCAGCCCAGCTTCCTTTTTGAATTCCATCACCGATTGGCAAGATGTTGAACTTTGATGAATGCAGACCTGCTTGAAGCAGTGCCAATAAAGCTCTAGACAGGACCACTGAGTCGCTAGTCAGGCCTTCAGAAAGATTCATCAGTTCCTTAAACACAATGGAAAAAGTATGGCCATTCTTGAGGGACAAAATTGCTGGAAGGGGTCTGAATGATTACCTTTCCACCAGTCATGATACAGGTAGAAAAGTCAGAGGTTCAGAGAATAGGTCTTACTTGCTCTAGGTAGCACAATGAATCACAAGAGGGCAAGAACTAGAATGCATATGCCTTGGGTCTCTGGAGATACAAGTCTATACACACAGCCATTCCACAGGAAGGAACTTGGAGGGCAATCTAACTTCACTTTGAAATCCCTCTTTCATACAGTCTGTTGTGAACAGAGAAAAAGATGACATCACTTGTAGGACATCTGCCCCTAGTAGGTAGCTTCTAAGACCCCAGCCAAGGACACCTCCAATCTCCTTGGACATGCTTATTCAGCTACACACTTGGCTGCCATAGCCTGACTCACAGCTCTAGAAATGATGAGATGCACACAGCAAGGCATGAAACAAACACATGCCCAAAGCGGGGTCAGATGCCAGAATCATCCCCAAACCCCTTCAGTTAATTGGAAATGGAGGGAGGGAACCTCCAAACTATAGCTGAGCAACAAAAATGCTTCCAATGGAGACTTAACCTCCCAGAGGTGAGCTGAGATCATTTCTGGCAATGTAATACTCCCTGTTTATTTTTAGATCAGTAAATTAGATCTCACTGATTGACTGCTGGGCATACACAAATCATATGGAAGCTCCAGCTCTGAAAAGATATCTCCCAAAGAAGATGGGCCTGTTTGCATTATTAAGAGAAAATTTTGACTAAGAACAGAACTCTGCTTAATATTTTGTTCAACAAATAATTTTGAATTAATTTCAATATGCCGGGAATTATATTAGAGGGTAGGAAATTTAAGTTAAGAACATCATAGGCAGTTGCTTCTCAGTGTCTATGGACACAGACCCTTGAAAGTACAACTAACCATGTTCTGTTCTGTAAGGGAGGGAATCAGTTCCCTGGGAGGCACACAGTAGAGTCTCCTCACCACTTCAGGATGTGGTAGAGAAGGTTGAATCAGGGAAGTGGCATCTAGGATGAAGCTCAAATTGGGGATTAGGTAAACGGGAGGAGAGAGAGACTCCAATCAGACCCAAAAGATGTAAAAATGACCCCAAAGTGAGAGGTGTAGCCATTTTGCAGAACTCACTGTTCTTAAACCTGAAATAATGAGTGGAGACAGAAAAGACACAGAGCCCAAATCACAAGATGAAGGCACCTTAAGAAACCACTTAATCCCAAGGACAAAGAAAGGCAAAGTGATACATAGCCTTGTACTCTTTATAGAAAGGTCGTGTGGGCTACAGGGGGAAGAATGGCCTGACATTCTAAAGATATATACTGCCTATAGTCTCCACCACCACCCAGTCATTCAGCTATCAATGGATCAATCCCCTGTTGAGTTCAGAGCCCTTATGTCCCAATCACTTGCCAAAGTCTAGACATTACTGAATTGGGGACCAATTCCTCAACACATGGACTTTTAAGGGACATTCCAGATCTAAACCACAACATGGATATTTATTAAACTTATTAAAATTACCTAATTTACACAAACAACCAATATCATACTCACCACTCTATCATTAATAAAATCATTTCTCTTAAAATTTAAAAGGGCATTAACAATGCTATAGCCTTTGCCACAAATGGAAGAAAATACGGAACTATTATTCCAGAGGACACAAAAATATTTTCCACATATTACATGCTTGTTAATGTAGAAATGATCAAAACATTCTAATCCATCATAAGCTATTAGTGAATTGTCCATTATATAAAACTCAATTTGAGACAAACCCCCATATCTTTAACTATTTGATATTTGATAAAGGGGTCAAAAGCATAGTCTGGAAGAAAGATAGCCTGTTCAACAAATGGTGCTGGACAAACTGGACAGCCACATGTAGATAACTGAAGCTAGATCCTTATCTTTCACCCTGCACAAAAATTAAATCAAAATGGATCAAAGACCTGGATATTAAACCAACAACTTTAAACTTAACAGAAAAAGAAGTAGGGTCATCACTACACCATATAGAAGTTGGCAGCTACTTCCTTAACAAAACTCCCATGGCTCATGCTGTAAAATCAAGAATAAATGAATGGGATGCATTTAAACTAAAAAGCTTTTGCACAGCTAAAGATCTAATCAAGAGCATCAAGAGAGAACCTACAGAATGGGAGAAAACCTTTGCCTGCTACACCTCAGACAGAGGACTAATATCCAGAATATATAGGGCACTAAAGAAACTAAACTTCAAACCCACAAATAATCCAATCAACAAACGGGCTAATGATCTCAAAAGGAACTTCTCTCCAGTGGAGGTCCAGAAAGCCCATAAATATATGAGAAAATGTTCCACATCATTAGCTATAAGGGAAATGCAAATCAAAACTTCAATGAGATACCACCTCACATCTGTTAGAGTGGCAAAACTGAAGAATACAAACAACGACAGATGCTGGAGGGGCTGTGGGAAAAAGAGGAACACTGTCACACTGCTGGTGGGACTGCAAACTGGTTCAGTCACTCTGGAAAGCAGTGTGGAGAATCCTCAAAAAATTAAGGATGGAACCACCTTATGACCCAGCTATCCCACTCCTGGGGATTTTCCCAAAAGAATTAGAAACAGCGTATCATAGTGATGTGGCTTCTTCAATGTTTATAGCAGCTCAGTTTATTATAGCTAGACCATGGAACCAACCCAGATGCCCCTCACTCGATGAGTGGATACAAAAGCTATGGTACATATATACAATGGAATACTACTTGGCCATTAGAAAAGACGATATTATGGCTTTTGATATCAAATGGATGGAGATGGAAAGAATTATGCTAAGTGAAGCATCCCAATCTCAGAGACTCAAGGACCGAATGGTTTTTCTCATATGTGCAAGCTAGAATACTTGGGGAAGCAGTAGGTTAAATGGCTAAACTAATAATAACCTCAAATTGTATGATTCTCAGCGTAATAGGGGAATGGCACCCTAGGATACTGGGAGGTGTAGGGACGGGGAGGGATGGCGGAGGGTATTTGAAGATCTCCTAAGATACTGGAGAGTGGGAATATAGGCTAACCATCTCAAAAGCAGAGGTTATTCCTCCATGAGATGCCCATTTTATGCAAGAGTTCTTCTGGGGGTAACTGCAACAGGTGAAACTCAAGGTGGTCATCCATGTTTGGGCATTACCCCTGGATAACTACGTATATATACATTGGTTATTGATAGTTTGACAATGTTTCCCTCTCATTTGTATCTCTATATATTCTTAATAAAAAAAAACAACAAGAACAATTTTAGAAGGAAAAATTTAATTGGGGGCTCACAGTTTTAGAGGTCTTAGCCCATAGAAAGCCAGTTCCGTTGCTTGGGCCTCCAGGTTAGTCTGAACATCATGGAGGAAGAGTGTGGTGGAAGGAAGTAGCTCACAAGATGATCAGGAAGCAGAGAGAGAGTGTGAGAAGAGAGAGGCACTCCAAAATGTATACCCCAAAGGCACACCTCTATTGACCCACCTCCTCCAGCCACACTCTATCCACCTTCAGTTACCACTCAATTAATCCATATCAGAGGATTAATCCATGGATTGGGTTAGAGATCCCATAACCCAATCATTTTTCCTCCATGCTTTCTTGTGTTGTTTCACACATGAGCTTTTGGGGGCCACCTAGGAGCCAAACCTTAACAGTGGTCTTGATATTATGTACTTAATGCACTCTGATCATTACGATGGCAATATGCTTTGAGGATAGTTTCCTCAAGACTGAGCATGTATATTTGTTTCCTTCTTAAATCTAAATTATTTTTTTGGCTGGAGCAGTGGCTCAGCAGTTACGACTGCCTGGCATGCGCATGGACTCGAGTTCAAACCCCAGCACCACATACACAACCAAGTGTCAGAGCAACAAACACATATGAAAAACTAAATAAAAAATTGATTTCATCTTAAAAAAAAAACTCAATTTGAAAATTATTAGAAAAAATAAAAGTATTTATTTATTTATGCATTATTTCATAAAATGAAAGCAATTCCATGTAAGTTAAGATTTGGTTAAAAAAAGAAAGAAGAAAAGAAAAAGGAAGGGAGGGAAAGGGAGAAGGACAGGGAAAAGAAAAGAAAGAAAGAAAATAAAAAATTGGAACAAAGTGAACCACAAGAAGATCAAGATTAATATTTTTTTACAATGTTGGCATTCCAAGACATTTTTCTGTATAATACCAGTGGTGGAAATTATAAAGGGAAAGAGTGGCAGAAATGACTACATCGATGTTAAAACTTTGTTGCCATGAAAAAAAACAAAACAAAACAAAACACTCTCATCAACATACTTACAAGACAAATAACAAAGAACTACTACTAATTAGAATTTAAAAATAAAACAATACGATCCCATTGTTAAGAGGAAAAATGTGTATATTTCAAAAACATGAAAAAGCATCTTTGCATTGTTATAGAATGAGTAATTAGTAAAGAAATTCAAAGTTTTTTGTCTTAGTGAATTTGGACTGCTATAACAACATAGCTTAGACTGGGCTATTCATTAGAAGTACAAATTTGCTGCTCAGAGTTTTAGAGGCTGGCAAGGTCATGGCCAAGGCATCTGTAGATTTGGTGCCTGGTGAGGGCTTGACCCTTCTCTGTGTCTACATGTGGCAGAAAGGACATGCAAGCCATCTCCAGCCTCATTTATAAGGGCACTAATCTCATTCATGAGTGCTCCTCTTCTACACTCTGATCTCCTCCCTAAGGCCTCACCTGGGAATACAGCAACAGGTAGGATTATGTTTCCATAGCTTAATTGCAGGGCACAGATCTTCACATACAGCATTTCTTTACTTGAATTTTCTATTTTTTTCTAACATAAACATTCATCATGTGAACAAACATATGTGTGAATCTGCTTTCTTTTGCATTTTGAGATAATGTGCAGAATATCAATTGGTCCGCAGAAGATCCTCAAGAACTGTGAAATTACTTTCCTTTGTTGACTTGTTCACTCAGTGACATTTAATAAATGACTGTCATGTGCTTTTCATTGCGCAAAGTGCTCATGAGCTGTCAGCTAAAATAAAATAAAAGAAGTAATAGCATAATTTCTATTATTAATCAAACAAGGATTTAAGGAATGCCTTCTATGTGGCAGTCTTCTACTAAATGCTCAGAACCTAACGACAAATAAGTGTCCCCAAAATGGAGAAGGATATAATATGATAAGAGAGGTAGTTGTGCAAAGGGAAAAAGATTAAAAATCATAATCCGATAAGATAAATCTGGTAGGGCTTCCTGGAGCAGGTGACAATTGCCTGCAGTGTTGCCACAGTCAGGGGGAGCATGTGATAAGGAAGGAGCTTTTAGGCCTAAGAGACAGGCCTATCCTTCTTTCTCCTGAGGATCAAAGCTTCCTAGGGACAGAAAGTCTGAGAAAGCCACTAACAATGCCCTCCCTGCCCACAGCCAAAAACAGCTCCTGTGTCTTCAGTATTTGCATCTGCACTTCTCACTCCAGTCCAAAAAAATCACTGCTGTGTGGGTTTGAAAGGAACTTTTCCTCTGAATCTCAGGCAGAGGCAGAGTGGGGTTTCCCAAGCCCCCACCAATGGAAAAAAATGTTCAAAATCAAGCTATGGAGGAGAAAAATGATGAGAGAGAGAGCGAGAGAGAGAGAGAAAGAGAGAGAGTGTGTGTGTGCACGCGCGCGCGTGTGTGTGTGAGATCCTGGTGTAATCAGCCTCACCTTTGCAATTCAGCAGTACTGATGCTATCCAGACCCCAAAGGACTGAGAGGAGTGAGTCACAGAACTGCTAGGGTACGCAGGATCAGGATTCCAGAATTAAGGAAGCTGGGAGTTGAGCCCTGATCTGATATTTAGGAGCTCTTATTTTAATTATCAGCTCTACATTGTCTGGTTTTGGGAAGCCCCTTCTTTGGAATTTGTTTTAATCAATTAAAAATGATAACTGAATTAAACACCATTGTGTGATCCTTGGAGCTAGAATTCTAAAATTGTGCTGAGATAAAGTATAGCCTGCCAGCTCTATACGGATTTGGATAATTTATTGGGGGACCATGAATGGGTCCCCTAGACCACGTGGTGAACTATCTGTGCAGGAGAAATAGCTCACAACTTCATATACACTATCATTGCTTAGAAATTTGTGTACATTGTATTATTTGTCTAAAATTCTCCCTTCCTTTTCCAACCTTCCCAGTTACTATCTGCAGCAGAGTGTTCTTCCTGGTTCAACAAACTGAACAAAATCTTATCATTTACTTGGGTCAATGAGAGGTGGGCAGAATTAATAGTGGGTTGGCTTCAACCCAAGACCTTCGGACACCTGGCAAATTTATGTTAGTCTTAGTTAGCCTTTGGGAGAGCAGCATGCCCTTAGGATGCCATTGGTTCATCCATCTGGGTCTTGGAAAGAAGACCTGTGCAGGTGACCTAAGCCCATCCTGAAGCCTCAAAGCCAGCAGGAACTGGCCAAGCCCAGCTGAGCCCAGCCATATGATGATGCTCAGATTGATGCATTTATTGCAACCACATTGCAAAAACCTGAGACTGAAATGAATTTTCACTGCAAGCCTAAAAAATGCAGGGTTATCTTGCAGCAGCATTTTTAATTTCAGATCATGAAATGATCCTACTTGGATCAGAAGCTATAGATTGCCCTATACTGCTGTGGAATAGGCATTGTTTTAGTTTTCTATCGCTGCTGTAACAAATTGCTACAAATTTAGTGGGTTAAATAACACAAATCCATTCTCTTACATTTCTGGAGGTCTGAAGTTTGACATTTGTCTCCCTGGACACAAATCAAAGTGTTAGTGAGTCTGTATTCCTTCAGGAGACTCCAAGGGAGAACATAGTTCCTGGCTTTTTTTTTTTTTTTTTTCCGTCTTCTAAAGGTTGCCTGTGTTCCTTGGCTTTTGGCTGTCTACCTCAGTCTTCAAGGCTAGCCACTCCTTTTCCATGCTGTTTTCTTTCTGATTCTCTTCTTATGCCTCTATCTTCTACTTAGTAGGACACTTAGGATTTCATCAGACCTGCCCAGATAATCCGTACAAACGTCTCATCTGGTTATCCATTTTAATCACAACTTCTTCATGAGTTCTTCTTTGCCTCATAACCTCACGTAGTCATAGATTCAAGGAATCAGGAAGTGACAGTGTTTGAAGGTACCATTATTCTGCCCAAGAAAGGAATCATGGCTAACCCTGCCCTCCTGGGTAGACCAAAGTGGAAGAAGCATTCTTCTTGAGGGCCAGCTAATTGCTCCAGACCCCCATGTATAGAACAGGCCAAATAAAAGACTAGGTTTGACATTTGCTTTTGGTACCCCACATAGTGTACCCTTGGCCTGACTCTCACCTTAGAGCAGCAGTGATGAACAATTAACAACACATCCTCAGAATTCACTTCCAATAGTGTAACGCATTATTTCTCCATTTTTCTTCCTCATATTCTCTGACTCTGCAAAAGATACTCTGCTCCTATGTAGTATTCCTGCCTTGACCTACTAGGCAGAAGTTGATGAAGAAGCTTCCCGGTCTCTGGGAGGTCATGGGTGAAGGATCAGTTTACATGGTTCCCCAAGGGGGTCCTCAGCACCACCGTGATTATCAGCTCAGCAGCTCAGAATTGATTGGCTTTTGCTCATGTCCTGTCTCCTCCTCTCCGCTCATTTCTACTTCCTGTGATTCCTTCTCAACTAAACTGCCTGATACCTAGTCCTTAGCTCAGATGCTCTGCCTTTGCAGGAAACCAAGCTAAGACTCAGAACAGTCTCAGGCAAGGCTGAAAGACCCGTGAAGGACATGTAGTCCAGCTTGTGTTGGGACATCTGATCCAGCTCGGATGATTCAGCAAGCCTCTCTGCTCTGTGATACTTCTTTCCAGGAATGGTGCAGTCTCACTTTAGGTATCTGCAGGAAGGGGAGATTTGCATGGTTTGCATGAGGCAAACCATTCTACTGTAGGAAAGCTCACAATGAAAATGTGCTTCCTGAGACAGGTTCTCATTGCCCTTAGTTTCATCTTTTAAATGCATCCATAATGACATATATTCCTCCTGATAAAAATGCTCTGAGATATAGAAGCAAAAAGACAATGCAATCTAAAAGTTTCATCCTTTATGTTAATGCCCCATGGCCTTTGACCATGTCACACATTCTCAACTGTCCTTATTATTGATGAAATCCTATTTGCCAATAGAATTAGAAATTTATGACTCAATTGAACATAATATTTCAGGAGCAACAATGTAAATTAGCTTTAAAAATTGAGGTCAAAATTTGGCTATATTGCTCTGTGTCCTTGAGAATGTCATTTTTAATCACCAAGTCTCAGTTTCTTCATCTATAAAATTAAGATAAAGATATCCATATCAAAGGGTTGTCATGAGGACAAAAATCTCTTTACTAATGAACTGCTGGGTAAGGCAATTATTTTCCCAAGTACTGGGAAAGTATTTCCCTTACTTGAATAAATGATTCAACTTCAGTTGAGGCCTCTGACTAAGGAATGAAACATTTTCACTGTGAGAGCACAAACAGAGCCATATTTAGAATGCATTGTGTCTTCACTTTGAAATGACTAAGACATTCCACATTATAATGACAAGGACCATGGTGAGAACTAGTGCTAAATATCTACTGTGTCTTTAAGAATAATCTGGTCATTGATAGCTGGATTGATTCTATTGTATGGGGTCCAAAGACTGTTCCATGTGCTGACATTTATGCAGTCTACTAATCCTGGTCCTCTCCACAATTTTCCATGTAATACCTCCTTCATAAAAAAAAATGAAAAAGGATGGCAAATTTCCTTGGCAATCATCTCACAGAGAGGGGAGACTGAGAGTCAGAGAAGGAAAAGTTACTTATTGATTCAGTGAACTAGTGAAAAAAAGCCATTGGGTTTCTGAGACAGAGCAGTCCTGGCCAGCGGCATAGTCAGTGCAAAGGCCCTATGACCGACATGGTCCTGTGAGAGTAGATAAAATACTGACACATCTCCAGGGAAGTCAGTAAGAGAGACAGCGTTAATCCATGACGTCAGAGACGTACGCCGGAATGAGCCCCTTGAGACTGCAAGAGATGGGGGAAGTTCATCATTCGGTCTAGGTCAGAAATCTCAGGAGGTGTTTGAGGAGGGGAGTAGCACGATTAGACTTCTGTTTGTTTGCTCTTTGTTCATCTGCTGGCTTTTTTTAGTAGGTTAGTTTTTAATCATACATCTGTTTTAATTGACCGTGAAGACCAATTGTGTCCCAGGCAGAGTGAGCAGAAGACAATCACAGCTGTCTACGCAAAAGAGGACAATGTCTTGGAATGACACATCAGTGGTTAAAAAAATACAGATTCAGGACATATTTTGAAAGAAATGAAGTTAAGGCATGGGGTTGACTTGGAGGCAGAATGCTTGGGGATGACTCCTACATATCTGGCCTAAGTAATGGGAAAATGGCACTATTCATCATACAGAACTTTTCATGGAAAACTACGTGAAGATCATGAGGGGTTGGCAGAGGGTAAGGAGAGAGGGGAAGATTGATTTTGGAGATACTACCAGCAGGGTGTCTATTAGATATGTGTGTATGTAATTTATTTACATCTTTACATAGAAGTGCCATTTATGTCATTGAAAATGAGAATCAAGATAATTGCTGGTACTACCATAAAAGGGGGGAAAACACTGGAGTCATCAGCAAATATACAGTAGTAGCTAAGGCTGAAAGGCCAGAGTGACCACCCAATGAGCCATGCTCCCACGCAGGAGGGAGGGAGACTGAGGCTGAGTCTCCCCAGGTGTGGAAGAGGAAGGCAAAGTGGGCCAATGGAATGGGACAGAACTAAGAGAGGAGGGCATCTTGGGTGCTTACTGGTGAAAGAATTTCAAGCAGGAATGGACCTCGGTGTCAAATCATGCTGATAGAACAACCGAGGGAAGTGAGAGTCAGCTCCACCCACATTCGGCCTATCTGTGTGCTTGGCAGGAAACACACACACACACAAACACACACACGCACGCACACACACACAAAATCCTCTCTTACTTTGTTAGACCCATTTCCCAAGCTTACTTTACTTAACAGCATTTCTTTTATTAATGTTAGTGACCATGCCCTAAAACACTCAGAGGGTAAATTGTTGGCCTAGATTGAAAGAGAACGACTAGTCACCTTTAACTCTGATTTCTGCTCCCTCTTCCCTTCCTCTTAAGAGAAGAACATGGGCATTGTAAGGAAAGCCAACATGGCATGCATGCTTGGGAGTGTGTGTGGCCCTGCTGTCTGATTTCGATTAGGCAAGGCCTGGTTTCTTGGGGATGAGAAGAAATCACATATGAAAATTAAGCCACAAGTAAAATCCAAAACCACAGTATTCAGAGGTTTTCTCGTCACAAGCCAGGTCTAAACTTTGGCAGGGGTCCCCGCGGGAAGCTTATGACGGGTAGGCAAGACCTGGTCTCGGCACTAGGCACTGATCTCCCTTCTCAGAGTCCCATGTTTCAATATTACTTAAGGAGAAGTGTCAGGAAAGATTTTTTTTTTCCAGATCGTTGGCAAATGTTTGCTTAGATCTATTTTGGGGACATTAGCTCAACACTGCTGTCTTTTCTTCCTGAAGAATTTGAAAAGTATTTGAAAAACACATTTATTGCATCTTCTTTATTCCTCTATTGTCCTCTATTTTCTTTCCTTGTTTCTCTTTGCCTTTCTTCCTTGACCTTCTTAGCCTCAGCAGGGGTTGTTTCTGGTTAGGCACAGAAAAGGCCTGTTTGGTCAAAGCAGAGAGGAGATGCCCTACCGTAACACTGCCCTTGGACTGTCTCAGCATTCATTTAGGTTGCAAAGAGCTATGGAACTGCAGACACATCCTGTGCAAATAGCCGCATGCTTCCTTCCATCAAGTTAGAGGCAGGACTTCTATGCAATGCAAAGCTTGCACTTCCTGATCCCATATGATATGGAAGACATGATCCTGGATGAAGAGCAAAAGGAAGAAGGGTGAATAGCATTGAAGATATGAGCTGCATAGCAACATGACAGTTGTCATGACATTCTTGTTGGAGCTTCATAACCTCCCTGTAACATGTAACATAAGCATCGTTATCCCCATTTTACAGTCAAGGACACTGAGGCAGATGAGGCTAAGGGACTTGCCCAAGGTCAATCAGCAATAAACCATCCACCCAGGCCATCTTTTTGCTCTAGACCAGAGTTTCCACATGCACAGATTTTAAAAGGAGTGGAGAGAGAAACAGGGAAACCACGACTATCTTCCAAGATGGACTTTAGATTAGAAATGAATGCATTCAAGAGAATGAATTAATATATGTGACATTTTGGTCAAAATAGTCCTCAAGCACATCACCATATTGCTTTTCAACTGTTTTGTTTTCTACAGGATTCTTACCTACCAGGCACTGTACTGAACATTTTGCATGACCCCTGAGACTCAATACAACTTTGCCGAACCCTTGTACGAATAGAAAATGCAGACCTTTTTTCTAGGGGAAATTTCCCTCAAATATCCCTCTCATTTTCATGGTCATGCTGGCCATAGACACAACCATAAGAAATAATCAGCATTTGTTCCCCAATTCCTTTTTCCAGATTGAAAAAGTTTTCTACTTTTCCAGTTTTAAAACTTAAAATGCTATATGTGAGTGATTTTTACTGTTATCATTGAAAGTGGCATAGAAAGAACTTTTCTCATCTTAAAACATTCTCCCAACTATTCTTTTCTGTTCCTGGGCCAGAAGGTCGCCTTAATTTAGCATCACAGAATGAGCTAGGATAGAAGAAGAAACATTTATTTCTCCTAAAAAATATGTTCTACTCCTGTTTTGAATCACCTTCCAAAAACTAGATATTCAGTACTACAAAGTCATGTTTCAGCAGCAAAATATGGAAATGCTGACATCTTGATGAACTCCAGTAAATATTACAATTTTTTTGGCTGGCTTACCTCTTAGCTCGTAGCACAGGCTTGGTACTGGGCCAGGTCATATTTCAATCTAAGGCAGCTAGCCACTGTGCCCTAAAGAGTCCCCAATGAGCTTGCCCAGAGAAGGGTGGAGATGGCATGTTTCTACCCAACTCGTCTCATAAAAGATAAGGCACTTTGCGAGTATATGATGCTCAGGTCTTCCATGCATTCCCTTTGGAGTCAGAAATAAACAAAGGGAACCAGAGGGAACCGACATGGCCATGGAATATCTATGAAGTGGTAAGAAAGAGAAAAAGAATGAAAAATAAGTAGAAAGGCAAATGGGAAGAAAGGAAGGAAGAGAGGAAGGTGGGTAGGTGGGTGGAAAATTATTTAAGAAGTCAATGTTTGTCATAAATTGTTTGTAACACAGCCATTTACCAAGACATCCATTGTACATAAAGCTAGAAAAGAATGAGAGTCATGGACCTACTCCTTCTGGAGACCTACTAATCCTTCTTTAATGAGTGGTGCAAAGATATGTTCCATTGCCACTAGTTTTGTTCTGAAGAGTGTTCATGTGTTCCGCTGAATTATATCTGCTATATCGAATTAATTCTATTAACTAGCTTATGCTCTAAATCTTTAAACAGGCCCTAATGCATATGCATTCACTGGTATAAATTGCTTCGAGCAATTTTGGAGATTGGGGCTGTGGGTACACTGAAAGGTGAGCCAGTCTCTGACCTTAGCACATTCCACAATGTTAAATAATCAGCTGAATGGTTGCAGCTATCTGAAAAAGGGGTACCACATTCCCCTTTTATCCTCCTCCCACTCCTTTGCTGGCTTGGAATTTGCCTTCAAACCAGTTGTAGGACCCCTGAACAGCAAAGGATAAAAAGCAAAAGATGTAAGAGGTAAGGTCTCCACTGAAACTGAGCATACAAACCATCCAAGCCTACTGTTCCTAAATGCTACCATGAGCCTTGTCCTCTGCACACCCCACTCACCTACCTGGCACACACTCACTTTCACCCTGTCTTCTAGAAAGCCTTTCCTGTCTACCCATGTCAGCTTTGGTAAGGTGCCCTTTAGTTTTCTTATAGCATTGTGTGCTTAGTTCTATCAAAAACAACCACAACAATAACATTGACTTTTTACAATGCGCCAGATAGTTTTCTAAGTTCTTTATAAATATAAATTATCTAATATTTTTACTGACCCCATAACAGGTACTGCTGTTTTCCTAGTTGACATGTGGTTGAACTGAGACACAAAGCAGTTCAATGATTTGCTCAGACCAGGCTGGATAGTGCATAACTGTAATCCCAGTGGCTTGGGAAGCTGAGGCAGGAGGATAGTAAGTTCAAAGCCAGCCTCCACAATTTATCAAGGGCCTAAGCAACTTAGTAAGGCCTTTTCAGAAAATTAAAAAAAAATGGCTGGAGATGTAACTCATTGGTTACTTGTCCCTGGATTCAATCCCCAGTACAAAAAAAAAAAAAAAAAAAAGATTTGTTCAGGAACTAAGAGTCAGTAGGTGGTGGAGCTAGGGCTAAGATATAGGCAGTTGTTGATTCAGTTATAGCAATGACAGCTGTTGTGTGCTGGTTATATGCAAATTCTAGGCTGCTTATAGATTTTATCCCATTCCATTCTCCTTTCAAAAATTTGCTTAAGTCCATACACTGAGTGATCCTGAACCTGGGATTTGAATTGAGATCTCTATTTCCAAAACTCATGCTTTTCATCATTATGCGTTATAAAACAACTTGATAGTTATTTATTTGATTTTCCCTGAGAATTCCTATATACAATTGCAAGAGGATTCATCTTTCTCTGTCTCTTATTCTACACAAACACCTATTATAATGTGACACTTTTTATAAGAAGTTGCTATACTCACTTGAACAGAATATATTTTGAGGCTTAGCCCTGTGAATCTGCCTCATCGAGGGAAAGGCAAATTCGGAGACAGGTCCTTTGTCTTAGTGTGGCCGGTGCATTCTCTCTGTCCATCTTTCTCAAAATGGATGCGCGTACAGAAAGCTTCGTCTCCTGCAGCCCCCGTGACAGTTGCATGTAGTGCAGCCCCATCATGCAATACTTCGCTGGTGTAGTTTGACATAGAAACCTCTCGATACCTTTAGTCAGTTCACTGTGTGTCAGGAGAAAACTGCACTGAGCAGCCTCAGAAGGCGTACAGATGATTATGATGAGCTTCAGAACACAGAACATGGTGACTCAGAAGGTTTGCACTTCCAAAGCATGCTGGGAGAAGTTAGCCAAACACAGTGTGTCAAGGGTTGAATGTTTTCCCTCATTTGCGGAGGCTGGAGCTAAACCCAGGCTTGGGTGAAAGGTAGTCAAACTCATGTATTGGACCCACCAAGGGCATAGCAACACATAATCTAAGGCAACCATAAACATGAAGGGGGGATGAAAAGGGGGAGGCAGCAGCATGGGAGAGGAAGGAAAAGTAGGGAGGGATCTAGGAAGACAATCAGCAATGTAGCATGCTCTTTATTTCCTTGAGAAGTCAAACGTTATGTGTGCCATCATTTGATTCTGGAAATTTCACAGTAGTATATATGTATATATAGTTAATTATATTTGTTGGGGCAAAATATAGAAATATCAAGAGACCAGGGTGTGGGTGGATGTGGGGATAATTATGGTTTATGATCAAATGCATATCGTATTGTTACTTTATACTCATTTATGACTGTAAAACAACTCAACTCTTAATTAAAATATATATATACATATGTATATATAGGTATATAATTTAAAAAGAAGGTTGCATTTCTGAGTCCATTTCCTGGATGTTTTACTATGGGCAAATTACTTCATACTGCTTTGGTTGCTTTGCAAAATAATGAGAATAATACTTACCTTATAATATTCCACGGTGATTAAATGATATGATATTCATAAAGTGCCATGCACCTGGTTAACTCTCAATAAAAGGTAGTGAATTTCGTGATTATTCAAAGCTGTGCGACCCATCTTTATTCATACTCCCTAGTTTATAGATCAGGAAGCTAAGGATTAGAATGGCACATCAGTTTGCCCAAGGTCATACAATTAGTAAGTAGCAAGACAGGGATTCCAAATGAAGTGGTTTGATCCCACAGCCCCATCCCTTACCCAACTTGGCATGCTAAAATTTCTTCCATGTAATCTTGGGTTGGGTCTCTTGTTTTTAAAATGGGTGACAAAGAAGAACAAACACTTGGAAGGTCAAATTTGCCCAGCTGCAAGCAACATTTGGGACTTGGCTTGGCAACGTGGAAATGTGTTCCTTTGCAAGCTTTTATGAGTTAGGTTGTTGAGTTCCTTCACCGGCTGTCTTCTGTATGCTCTTATAGATGATCGTCAGTGAGTTTTGGGTTCTGGGAAGCAGCTGGATGGCTCACATAACTGTCTTTGCACTGTGCTGGCACAGATTCCAAAGTACTTAAATTTGACACAGATAAAATCTAGGAGCTATTGATTAGACTCGGCATGGCGCTCTCAGGTTTTCCTCCATCACACTTACACCATCACACAAGCTTTCTTTAAAACCTTATTGATCATGTAATTAAAATGCCCCTGATGTATGTCAGAAGTCCAATTTGGATGAAGCTCCTGCTGCCTCATGCATATAAATTCAATTCATGATTCCAGACAGATGTCCCTCTCAGTCTGTGCAGCCATTGTGTTTAAAATGGGTGCAGGGTTTGAAAAGACCACGTTCAACATGGGTCAGAGCCTACATTACAGGAAAACTGCCAGCATGAATCTTCTCATATATTTCTCCCATTTCCAGGAAAGCCGTATTCTGACTTTGAAAAAGTTCCACACTCGGAAGACGGTCCAACTGGAACGAGGAGCACACATTCCGAAGTGGGCTTGTAACTTCTGAGAGGCATTTGTTCTTGCTGTGCATGGCAGTACAATTCAGTGAGGGACCAAAAGGGCTCACGAGGAAGCTCTTTGAAATTTTAAAAGTGGCAATGTATACTGTTCTCCAATTGATTCATCGTTGAGCTCTCTCTGGACATGGGATTTGTTGGCATCTTGAACTTGAACTTCCCTGGGCCACATGTCTATGGGCCACATTTGGGAATGGTATGCTTAGTTAATCCTTCAATGACCTACCATCAAGAGGGATATCAATGGGGCTGGCGCAGTGTGGCTCAGCGGCTAAGGTGCTTGTCTGGTATGCGCAGGGGCAGTGAGTTTGAACCCCAGCACCACATACACAATTAAGTGTCAGAGCAATGAAAATCACATGAAAAACTAAATAAAAAACATTGATTCTCTCTTTGTCTTTCTTTCTCTCTCTCTCTCTTAAAAAACAGAGATGTCAAAAGCTTTCATAAGTAAGATATGGTAAATTAGGTGGGGAACTCTCATAATTTGAGATTCAGGAGATACGAATTACAATCCAGCAGAATTTTTGGTACAGTCTCATTTTCTTCCTCAGCTCAGGCTGCTATAACAAAATATAATAGATTAACAATTAAACAATAGACATGTTTATCACAGTTCTGGAGACATGGAAGTTCAAGTTCAAGATGCCAACAAATCCCATGTCCAGAGAGCTCAATACCTGGTTTGCAGGTTCCTGCTTTCCTGCTAGAGAGAAAAAGACCTCTGATCTCTTCTTCATCTTCTAAGAGCATAAAAGTAGATCATGAAAGCCCCACTATCATGACCTCAGCTAAACTTGATTGCCTCCCCAAAGCCCCGACTCTAAACACCCTCATGAAGATCGAGCTTCAACGTAGGATTGTCAGAAGTGTGCAACTCACGCCAAAGCACTTAGTATACTGGGCCCCCTTCCTGGGGTTCAAGGTTACCATCTATGATTGACAGCCTGGGTGCGAACAAGTTTCTCTATGTAAATCCTGGGTGAGAGTGCATACCGCTCTCAGCAGAATGCAAAGTCTGAAATCACTAAGAATGAGAAAGAAAGGAACGGAATGGCTTTCATCTCTGTTTTCAAGGAGAACAAGCTCACCCTCATTAGCTCAAGGAGGCAGCCCATGTTTCCAGAAGTTTGTGCTAACTGATCTCAAACCTGAACCCTTGTGCATCATAAGGCCAATTTTCCACTCAATTCCAGGTGAAATTCAGAATGTTGTGGAGATTTAAGAGTGGATGGTCTGAGTTGTAAGATTACCAGAGCTAATTCCTATTGCCCTGTTTTGGACCCAGAGTATATATCAGTTATAATAATAATAAAACAAAGTGCTAGCTGTGTTGCAGAATACGAGTAAGAGTAATCCAATCTGGAAGTAAAGAATGCATTCGATCCATTTCCAAAGCAGCAACAGGCAGGCAGCTTTCAATCCTTGATGTATTTTTAACTCTGATACGGAGCTGGTACATTTGGTATTTCATCATTTTTTTTTTTTTTGGACCAGGCTGGGGGAGGGAGGGAATCACAAAGACAATAGCAAAATTTCTTTCCACTATGGAAATAAGTCATGGAGAGCTTCCTGACTTTGGTCCACCCAAAAGTTGTTTTTGCATTTTTTTTTGTGGCCACTTAAGGTTAGTGTTTGGGAATCAGGACATCAAATCTTTTGCTAGTGTCACATGATTCAGTAGCTGTAAGTCCATTCTGAACTCTTTCATAACCTTAGTGACTACCAATGGTTAAGCACCTGCTGTTCATATGGAGTAGTGATGACCTCAGTGTATAATGCTCTAACTTCTTGGGACACAATGGAGACCTATCATAATTCTGTTTCTTATAAGATGATGACACTCTGAGTAGTTAAGGAATTTGTCGAAGGGCCCGTAGGTGACATCTAAAACACTAAAACTCAATTCTATTTGATTCTGGGATTCTTGTTGATTGTGGAATTCTGTGCCAAGCACTACAGGGTGCTGTCACCTGTGACTATGAATTTGACATGTTATCCTAATTGCTGCATCTCCCACAAAGCAGACTCACCCCTTTGTTTAACTTAGATTGAAGTGTATCAATAATATTTTTCTAGGTATAGAAACAAAATTGCCAGTCATGGTGGCACATGCTTGTAATCTCAGCAACTGGAGAGACTGAGGCAGGAGGATTGCAAGCTCAAAGCCAGCCTCAGCAACTTAGTGAGGCCCTGTCCTACAAAGGGCTGGGGATGTGGCTCCGTGGTTAAGAGTCCCTGGGTTCAATCCTCAGTGCCTATGAAAAAAAAAATTGAGAAAATCTAGAAAGTCACAAAGAAGAAAGTAGTAGTTACCTCTCATTCTACAACTATGAAAAAAAGGAGCTAATATTTCCTGAATTACATAATGACTAGGTGCTCAAATTCTGCAGTCAGACAGACTTAAGTCCAAATCCCAGATCAGGCAAATAATAGCTGAATGGATTTGTATATACAGTGGATATGCACCTTTTGTTTAACTTTTCCTTTTTTAAAGTGAATTTATGAAATATTAGAAACATCTGAAATGTTACTTCTTCACTTTAAAAAGCAAAAATAACAGTCAATACTTGTATAACATTACTCTATATGAGGTAATCCTCTAACACTTCACATACACAAATTAAATATCCACAAAAAACCTATGACTTATGTAAATTTCACCTCCTTTGCCAATCAAGACCCTGAGGCAGAAGTAAAGTAATTTCTAGAAGCAGTGAGAAAGTTATAGATTTGCAAATGGAACCCGGAAGTTTGGACTTTACTGCCCAAGTTCTCAACCATTAATGATACCACTTCTGCTATTGTTTAACATTATTGTTTTCTTCAAAATTTTCATTTTACAAAATTGGAAACACACTTAAACATATTGTTTTGTTATCTGCTTTTTTCATTTAACACTATGCCTTTAACATGCTTCCAAGTCATTAAATAATTGTAGGGAGCAGGAGTTTTTTGATGTCTGTGTGGTATTCAATTGAATGTCTGAAATGTAACTAACTTAGCCAAATATCTATTGTCAAGCATTTCAGATGTTTCTAATATTTCACTGTAATAAACAATGCTGAGATGAGCATCAGTGTACATTCATTCTCTGGTTATTTCCTCTGGATAAATTCCTAGAAATAGAATTGCTCAGTCAAAAGGGTATGACGCGTTTCATGTGGATAATGGTGTTTTGAGAAATTGTGGATCTTTCTGTAACCTCACCACATCAGGCAAGCTACTATGACAAAGAACTTTTAAAAGGCACAAAACTGGAGTCAAGACATACACATTACCCACAATTCAACATTTATTATATAGAAAACTAGTGGTTCATCAGAACAGATTTCTTGCTAATTCATGGTTGGGAAGTGTAGTAATTAGTTAACCCTATCTACTGGAGCATTCCTAATAATGGGTGTGGACACAATCTGTTTCTAAAGGAAATGTGCTTTATTGAGCAGTCACTACATGTCAGGCACAGAATGAAGTCCTGACATAGCCCTCATTTGACAATTGAAAATATACTTTGCAGGCAGGAAGCTGAGAGTTCACGGGACTTGCATGAACATAGAAGTGGTATGTATGTATGCTCATATACACAGCTGGTGAGAAGCCATCATAGTGAGACCCCTGACCACTGTCTTCCAGTTTGTTCCTTCAGTATGCAACCACACTACCTCAATGTTCTTAGTCCTGAGAGGAAATGACACTGGGATCCTGTGTACCTGCTCTTATACCTACACTTTGGTCTTGGACTATTATGCATTTCTGAGCTCCTGTTTGTTATCCTTCACCTAAAATCTGATTCAGCCTAAAAAGTTTACTGCTCCAATCTCTCCATATTGTTTGGGTCTGTGTAGGGTGACCAACATTTCCCCTTTTGCAGGACCTTCTCAGGTCTAGCACTGTAAGTCCCTCATTCTTGAACGCTCTCTCCTAGGCAAACCAGGACAACTGCTCACCCTAGATTTGTAACTGAACAAGAACATTTTGGTCAAACATTCATACTATCTTTCTTCCCAAACCAATTAACTTATACATTCACATTCATTCACTCTTTCTTTCACTTCAGCCTGGTCCACTGAGCAGCCATTTCAGATTCAAATGGTTATTTCAGTAGTGATTCAGACAGAAGTAACACTATACTTCCTTTTCCCCTGGGTTAACAGTTTTCAAAAAGAAAACAGTGGGAAAGCCTAATTCCATCATGGGACAAAAGCCACACTATAGACATGGAAAGGGCATAAAGGAGCACTGGGAGCCTTCACCCTTTTGGAAGATCACAGGTGGTCCCCAAGAGGACATGTGCTGAGGGCTCCAGCTTCTATGGGACTCGTGCAGTGGAAAGGATGGAGTGGCTATCAAGGGGAAGCACTGCTCCAGAGAGAGGGAGTCTCCAGAAGAAAGGCAGAGGGAAAAGGATGGTGCTCTTGGGAAGATGAGCATTTCTGAGACCGGGATGAGTCATGCACTATAATGCTAGGACCCAGGTCAGAAGCAGAAGGGAAGTGGAGGGAAATCCTTGCTGAGTAAATTCCTGACCCTTCCAGGAAAGGCTAAAATTAGGAGAAAGAACAGAGATGCAAATCTATATTGTGACACAATGCAGAAAACAAAAAGAGTCAGGCTTGATGCTTTGGATTTTATTCACGAAGTAACACTCAACGATTTATTTGTTCTCTCATTTGTTCATTAAATCAACATTTATTGAGCATCTGCCATGTGCCCATGATCATTCTGGACTCCTGAAATACAACTATGAAGAAGAGAAAAGAAAGAGGCCGATACTCTGCTCTCATAAAACCAACATTCTAAAAGGAGCCTGGCAAAGAACAGGCAAATACATAAGAGGAGGAGCTGATTTCGGATACAATAGAGAAAAAAGAAACATAAACAAAAAGAGTGACATGACCGTCAGTGGCTGGGCAGCAAATGCAGACTGCGTGGATTGTCGGAATATCTAGATGATTTGGAAAAATGTCATCTGAGCAGGAACCAGAAAAAAAAATGCGGAAAGCTTGCTGTGCTAAGAGGGGAAGATTGCTGCAAGCATGGGAACCGACGACAGGAGCCAGCATGTTGGAAGGATAGGAACAAAACCATCTACACCCAAAGATGGAGAACGAAAGGAAGATGGACAGAGGGGAGATCAAGAGATTAACAGACCCCAGGCAGAACAAGGCCTCATAAAATTGAAAGTTACTGAAAGTTTATTAAAGGAATGATGTCCCAGTCGGTCCCCTCTATCACATCCCCGTTCAATGACGACCATTCAATTTTCCAACACATGATCTCATAAAGACCACAGGCAAATAATTCAGCATACCCACTGTGTGCCAGGCATCCAGGGGACATAGTGGGAAGGAGAAAGAAACAGCTTCTAACTCTGCAGAGCCAAGATGTTGTGATTAAATAGACAAGACAGGTGACAGGAGTCAGATACCTCCTTCAATCCCTGGTACTTAGAAAATGTCCAACAAATGCTGAGCACTTTCTCTTTTTATTACAAACCCATCATTCATGAGGCCAGATCAAGGCATTTTTCTATTTCCAGTTGGTGTGACCTTAGCTTAGCTCAAGATAATTTTTCAATGATGGCGGCTGCACTGAGAGAAATGATACATCCATACCTTGGTACTGCCATTATTCCCTGCATTCTTTGTAAGGTTTTTTGTGTTTATTTGTTTTATTTTGTTTTGCAGAGAGAGGAAAAAAGAGAATCAATTTTATTTAGTTTTTCATGTGACATTTATTGCTCTGACACGCCATTGTGTACGTGGTGCTGGCATTCGAACCTGCATCCTTATGCATGCCAGGCAAGCACCGTAACCGTTGAGCCACAGCTCCAGTCCTGATTCCTTGCATTCTAATGGTCAAAATTCTTTCCAAGCCCAAGTCATGATCACCCTAATTCTTTTTCTAGATAACTGATTACAAAATTAGATACACAATGAGGATGGCCAAGGGTCAGGATGTCCATGCATGCTCCATGTATTGGTGATCAAGATCACAGAACACTTGTTACCTTCAGGATAGAAATTGAGGCTGAGGAAGATGGCAGATGAAGAATCTCTTGGGTTCTTCATTTCTATTTCTGTAGCATCTACCCCTTTCACTCACTGGAAACAGTGTCTTGGATGGTCATTCATTACATACTAGCTCTTGGGAAATTTCACAGCTTACCAGCCTTGTGTGTAAACCCAAGCCATTCACTTCTGAGGATACCATTTCTGAAGTTAAATCCCACTTTTATGTACCCTTGTTCAGTAGTTCTTACAAAAGTAAATAATTGATGATGGATTTCAGAATTTTTTTTCCAATTGAGTAAACTTCAAACACATTTGGAAGTTCCTCTAGCCACGTAGGTTTTCAGATTTGGAAATCTAAGGTCATCAAGCCACCACTTCTTGAATCCTACTGCATGCCAGATGCTGCATGAAAGGAAGTGGTTCACAAAGATGATGTGAGCTCGAATTCTGCCCTCAGGCCATTTATTTTCCAGGACACATGGCCTCCCACTGCCTTCAAGCTGAAGACTGAACACTAAGAAAGCCCAGGAAGTCTTGGCAGACTGCCAGTGCCCCACCTTCGAGCTTTGCTCCCTTCGGGCAAATGAAAAGCTCTTTCCTGGGCATTTCTTGACTTTACTGAAACCATGTCTCCCTGCGAATTTCCCCCAAGTGACTTCCCAGAAACCCTCTGACACAGTAAAAACAACATGTATCAAATTAGTGACTGTCATCATTTGCTATGCGTTCATCAGCAAGTCAATTTCCCTCTCTGAGCTTCAGTTTTCCCAGCTTTTAAGTAAGTAGGTGGGGGTAAATCCTTCTATCATTTACACTCTAAAATTCTAGATCTGAGTGTAGAATGAACAAGATATATCAATAAATATTAAAGAATTTCTACACGGACAAAGATAGAAAAAAAAATCTTTGTTCTGCTCCTTTAATCCTATTTACTCCCAATGTTGAAGATGAGGTCAGCAGAGTTGGCCAAGATTTTTGTGCATACTACTTCTCTGCTTCTGTTTCCTAGAAGACCTCTAGTAACACCGATTGAAGACCGGCTCAGTGTCTGTCATCAGTTCCCACATCCTTACATCAGAGCTGAGACTTGTGCATTATGATTTCCATGTTACGTGTGGGCAAATGGAAGCGCAGGCAGGAGCTGGACAGAGGTTCCAGGGTAGCATCCCGGAGTCAGAATGCAGCCCAGAGCTCAGACTCTTCCCAGGATCACACAGAGCCTCCCCTATTCAGCCCACATCCTCTCTCTGCCCTAGTGCCTGGTCTTCCCTGCAGATGTGACTGCCTGAGGAGACAGCAGAGGTCTTTGTGACTGATTGCTGGGTCAGCACATGTTTACGTTGCCTGCTTCCCTCTCCAAGGGCAAGGGATGAGCTCTGTATGTGATATAGGGAAACCACAACAAGGCGATCCTTGGAACTATAAAATCAAATTAAATCATGGATCTGGCTGGGGATTTCATCATCTTAGCCGCTGTGCTTTCTATAGAGAAGCACGGCGACCAAGCCAGTTCGCGTTCTGTGCTCTCTTCCAAGTCAGCGAGTGTTGTGTGCCCCAGGCTTTCAATCGTGTGCAACTTGGCCATTTGGAGAGAACAGAGCTTCCTGGGCTTGAAGAAAGGAACTTTCTGAGCCTGAGGAGGACTTTCATCTGCCAGTCTGCTCTGCAAAGCATAGGGGGAGAATCCTGGAGGGCTCTGAGGGTGAATCAGAAGGATGGCTCTTGTTTCTTGAGACTGGGTCTCACACTCAGAAGCCTTTGCACCTGCTAATTTCCACCAGAATGCTGTCACACTGTTAGGTAGACATCTGCGGCCCTGATTCAAAGTTGGGGGGCTGGAGCAGTAGCTCAGCAGTTGGAGCACTTGCCTGGCATGTGAGAGGACCCAGGTTCAAACCCCAGCACCACATACACAACTAAGTGTCGGAGAAACAAAGGCCGGATGAAAAAATAAATAAAATTGATTCTCTCTTTCTCTATCTCTCACTCTCTTTCTCTTAAAAAAAAAAAAAAGTGAGGAGGTTGAGGTAACGTAAAACAAAGTCGCCTGTCTACGACAAGCTGTAGTAAAGATGGAGCTGCAGTTCAGTTGAGTTACATGATGTGAACACCTTTCCATTAAAAACCACACGACTCTGTCCCCCACCTCCCATCCTACAGTACCTTCTGGATCCCTGAGAGATAGAAGAGTCCAAACTTCCGAAAGGACACAGGAGTTTTACAGTCAGTTGAACAGGTGCTGGCGACATGTCCTTGTGTACTTATTTCAGAATGAAATTGACACTGCAAATTAAACCTTTACTGCAAATCATTTGACAGGACAAAGTGTATAAGGAGAGCAGAAATGAAGGGGGAAGGAGGAAGCACGGGGATCGCATGCATGTGGTCATTGGTAAGAGGTGATCTTGCATGGTAATGAAATGCGGAAATTCTGCACTGGTCCCTCAAGATTGGGATTTCAGCCTCATCCGACTCAGATCACCTTAGGCGTATATCTGATCTCTCATCCTTTCTCCTTGCCTTTAAAGAGAAAATTGCTAGTGAAGACTAAATAAGTTTCTATCTATAAAAAGCTTAGAAGAGTGCTCCACACACAATGGTATACATTGTGCTTGTGTTGTGGGCAGCTGTATTGACATATAATTCATATACACATTATTCACTCATTTAAGGCGTGAAAGACCCATGGTTTTAGTATATTCACAGAGTCGTCCGATGATCAGTTTTAGAATATTATCCTTACCCTAAAAAGAAACCCTTTGCCCATTAGCAGTTATTGCCTCTCTTTCCCAACCCCTTTGCCTTGGAAAACCACTCATTTACATTCCATCTCTACAGACTGGCAAATTCTGGATATTTCACATAAATAGAATCAGATGATTTGTGGTCTTTTGCGACTGGTCTTGGATTTAACAGAATGTTTTCAAGGTTTATCCATGATTTAGCATTTCTCATTACTTCATTCCTTTTTATGACTAAATAATGTTCTGAAATGCAAATAAATCTTATTTCATTTATTTATTCATTAGTTCATGGGCGTTTGGGTCACCTGCCCTTTTTCTGGTTACTATAAAGAATGTTGCCTTACATGCTTGTGTGCAAGTTTTGTGTGATCAAAAGTTTTCTGGTGTATATACCCAGGAAGGGACTTGGAGTCACTCAGTAACTCTGGTTGATCACTTGAGGGGCTGCTAGACTGTTTTCTACAAAAGAAAAACCATTTTGTGTCTCTGCCAATAATGTATGCAGGCTCCAGTTTGTACACATCCTGCCAAAACATTATTATCTATTTTATCTTGGCTCTCTCATTTGGGGTGTGTTGTGGGGACGGGGTGGAAATGGTAGCTAATTATGCTTTGGTTATGCATTTTTCTAATTCCTAATGATTTGGAAGGTTTTTCCACATGTTTACTATTTAGTTGTATATTTTCTTTGGTGAAATGTCTATTCAGATCTTTTGCCCATATTTTATTCATACTATGTTGTTCTTTTTGAGTTGTAAAACTCTTTATATATTGTAGACATAAGTTCCTTTTTAGATATATGACCTGCAAATATTTTATCTTATTCTTTGGGATGCATTTTCACTTTCTTTATGGTATCCTTTTAAACATACTTTTTTTATGAATCCAACTTATCTACTTTTTTCTTTTGTTATGTATGCTTTTATTGTCATAGCTAAGAAGTTTTTTTTCCAAACCTAGCATCATGAGTATTTGCTCATATTTCCTTGTAAGATTCTTGTAGTTTTAGCTCTGTTATTTAGACAATTTTATGTGTGGTATAAGGAATGGGGGTCCAAAATCATTTTTCCACATAGACATCTAGTTATCCCAGAACCATGTATTGAAAAGACTTCTTGGCTCAATGGATTGCCCTGGCCTCCAGATCAACATTTAACTGATCATAAACATGATTTTTTTTCCTGTACTTCAAATTCTATTCCATACATCTTCATCCTTCTGGCAATAGCATATCATGTTAATTCCTGTAACTTTGAAATAGTTTTTTTTTTCCTTTGTTTGACATAGTCTTACATTTTGGAGTAAATCGTTACATATTCATGAACGCATGGATTTTGACTAAGTATATTAAGGCTGATCCTAGTCCAGGGTCTCCCCCTTTCTTCCACTCCCCAATCTCATGTCTCCTCTACTTTACCTCCATCTTATAAATAGAAATAAGTTTTGAAGTTGAGAATATGAGTCCTCCAATGTCGTTCTTCTTTTTAAAGATTGTTTTGGCTGTTCTGAGTTCTCTTTCATTTCTCACATGAATTTTAGAATCAGCTTGTCACTTTCTAAAAAAATAAATAACAAAAAACAAAAACAGGCCCACAGGTCTGATAACAATGGTGTGTTGTCTCTGCAGATTGGTTTGAGAGCATTGCCATTTTAATGATAGTTAAGTATTCTTATCCGTTAATATGTCCTTCTCAGATCTTATTTTTGTCACCTTTGATGTTTTTAGTAATATTTTTGTAGTTTTTAGTGTAACAAATTTTCCATGGTTTTGGTTAAATGCATTGCTATGTATATTATTATCTTGATGGAATTATAGAGAAAATTTTTTCTTAATTTCAGTTTTTGTGACTGTAAATACATGAGTATTCTTTTCTTAATTAATTTTAAGCTACTGTTAATAAAAGCAAACATATATACCAAGAAAAATCCATTACACATATATAATATTGGGATGGATAATGAGAAATTGCAAATACTAATTTGACCTTTGTCAGGATTCTGTTGTTTTTGACTTTCAAAAATGGAAATTTTATGCTCAATTAAATAAATATATCTAGGGAATTTATTTAATTATGGAAACTGATTCACACTTGATTGCATTTAGATTATAAAATAATTCTGCAAAGATGTATATTATTGCCAGTTCAACATTCCTTATCTCTGAAGTTCTACAAGGATGTATAATTTGCTCAGACACACACACACACACACACACACACACACACTCTCTCTCTCTCTCTCTCTCACACACACACACACACACACACACACCACACACACCTCGAAAATTCAGAGTTGGAACCCAAAAACAGGTATGCCCACCTCCCAGTTCATATAGTTAGAATTTGTATGAGTGGAAGGATATTCATATTAGTTAAGCTAATATTGCTGAAAGGCAAAGAAAAATCAGGATCTGCAATTATTGTAAAGTGTATCAGGGAGTTCAAAGCAACTTTGTGGTAATTAACTCATTTTGTTTTCAAAATAATCAGGATGTCTAATAGGACATTGATTATTCCTAAGGTTTTACAAACTAAGTTGTTTTCACAACAATGAGGATGTTCAATAGGACATTGATTGTTACTTAAGATTTTATAAATGAGGTCACTTGCTTCAGGAGGTTGAGAAATAAGCCAAGTGATAAAAGTCACATGGTAAGTACATAATTTGAATTCCTGTTGTCTGACTTAAGTTTAACACTGTACTCAAAGGACTTGGTGGAATTCACAACATTTCTGCACAGCTAAAGAATGGGATCCTGTGGGGATAGAAGCAGTAGTCTAGATAGGCAGGCTACAAGCAAATAAAATGACACATATTTGGCTATCAATCAAACAAGCCAATCACTTCTGGCCACAATATCTCTCATCCCAAATTCTAACCTGCAATGTCATCTTGTAATCTCGCTCACCAATAAGTAGTGGTTTCCTCTTTATTCAGAGTTGATCTCTTTCATTTCATTTGAGCAATAGAATGAGAGAGCATTACTGTTGTAGTAAGTACAAGTTTTAAGAGATTTTCAGCTTCCACACTTACATATTGAAGAGCTTCTTCTAAAAACTTAGCCGTGATGCTGTGAGGAAGCCCAGGTGGGCACATATAATAACACACACTTAGGAGAACCGCAACCCTTGGCAGATAGCCCCAGCAGGACATTTAGCCAGAGGCCAGCACCAGTTGCAAGCCGGGACAGTGGGGATGTTTTGAAACAAAACAGCCAATATCAAGTGAAGCAGAAAACACATTCAGACAAGCTATACCCAAAATCTTTACCTACAAGGAATTTTAAACTATCATTTATTCCTAATTTTATATAGCTAAATATATGCATGCAATTTTTACTTTGCTCAAGTATAAGGTTATAATCGAGTATAAGATCATAATCTTGTTTTTCTGTGTCCCCTGTAATGTCCACCAAAAAACAGTAATATTCTTTCAACTACGTCTTCTTGCATTCATCCATCCAAATGGATTTTTTAAAGAACACAGCATAACTTTATTGAATTTTTTTCTAATTTTTTATTAAGGAGTTATTTTACAATCATAAAGGCATATAAAATAGCAATATAATATTCATTTCTTCTTAAACCAGAATTACCCCCACATCGCATAGAAACAAATGGAGTTTATTTTAAGAAAGAGAAAGGGAAAGAGAGATATAATTTTTATTTTTTTATCTAGTTTTCATTTTTCCTTCACTTAGTTGTGTACGTGGTGCTGAGGATTGAACCTGGGTCCTCGTACATGCCACACAAACGCTGTACTACTGAACCATCTCTCTAGCCCCACCCAAGTGGATTTAATAAGTACCTACTACGTTCCAAGCACTGAGTCAGATATTATGGATAACAAAATAAATAAGGAAACACACTATGCTGTTATTGTATGCTTCTATGCCTAAGGAGAATTAATAACTGCCAGTTGGCAAACTGACAAGAACCAGGTAGCTGAGTGTTTATAACCAAGAGCACTAGGTTTTTCTACAGGTCAGACCTGGGTCTTCCATCAGGAGCCACTGGCTTAGATTGCTGAGCAGGTGATACTTGTGTTTCAGTTACCATTACTACTAGTAACAAAAACTGCAGCATTATACAACAAGCTTTTGTACTTATAAATTCTGTAGGATGAGTCACAGGGAAGATGACTTACATTTGTCTACTCTATACCTGAGGCATTAGACAAGCAATTTATAAGCCAGGGATAAGTTAGCAACTGGGGGATTGAGGAATTTGGATACCTTTTCATCTGAGTCCCTTCTTTGGTGCTGGTTCTCAGCGAGGGCATTGAATGAGCTCCCAACCAGGCCCATATATGTGACCTCTCCATGTGGCCTAGACTGAGCTTCCTCCCAGCATGGTGGCTGAATGTCAGAGTAAATGTATCACAAGAGGACTGGGCAGAAGCTAGGGAACTTGCATTTTAAGACCTAGCCTCAGAAATTACCTGTCACTGCTGTTTAAGGGGAAGGAACACAGAGCAACCACTCCCTACGAGGGGCATCAAAGGTTCCCTGTGAGCCCTGCGAGATGAACTGTGGAACGGAAGAGACTACTTACAGTCACCTTCGAAAAATGCCATCTGTCTAAATAGCTATCCAAACTTTTGCTTTTTGATCAAAAAATGGAAGAAGATATTTACAGTTCTTAATTCTGAAATTTAAAAGCCACTCACATGCTGAAGCCACCTGAAGGTTTGCGAGAAAAGTAAAGAGTAACTTGAATATTAAACAAATCTGACAAATGGTATCTCAGCCATCTGGTCAAGGTTCACATAAGAAGTATCAGGTTGACAGTATATACCCTTGATGTTATTAATAGTATATCAGCATTGGTTCATTTTATTATAAGTAGTGTGCCACACCAACATAGGGTGCTAAAAATAGGAGAAACTGGATGGCAACTGTATACCATCCTTACTATCTTTCTATAAGTAGAAATAAAT
Source organism: Aplodontia rufa (assembly GCA_004027875.1). Classification (NCBI taxonomy): domain Eukaryota; kingdom Metazoa; phylum Chordata; class Mammalia; order Rodentia; family Aplodontiidae; genus Aplodontia; species Aplodontia rufa. The sequence goes on from PVKS010000276.1 coordinate 183,610, forward strand.
TCTAAAATTAACAGTTTAATTTAAAACTGTTCCAAAGAAGGCTGGGGAGGTGGAAGAGTGGTAGAGTACTTGCGTGATATATGTGAGGACTTGGGTTTGATCCCCAGCACTACATACACAACTAAGTGGTTGAAAACCAAGAACCAGATGAAAAAGAAATTAAAAATTAACTCTTTCTCTCTCATACACTTTCTTTATCTCTCTCTTTAAAAAAAAGTTTTGTAAGGAAGCATACATATTTTAAAAACTCTTGAGTTTCCTGATTGAAAGCAGATCATCAACACAGCAAAGCCAGTATGTAAAGAACATTTTGAATCCTTCAGCCTGATGAAGCAATAGCAGGCTTTCCATCCTTCCTCTCGTCCTGTTCAGTAAATGAATTGCAGGAGGAGAGTTTAGAAGGGGACTGTGAAATTGTCTGAAAACTTTGCCTTAAGGTCTGGTGCAAAAGACTGAAGTCAGGAGCAGGCGCAGTTTCAATCTATGTAAATATCAGAAAATTCAATTCCATATGTTGCATACCAGATGCGTTCAGCTGCCACAGCTGTGCACAAACAGTGAGCAGACAGTTTGGATCTGTCAAGCAGGAGAAGTGTCACTCTCTGCTAAGAAGAAGGCAGCCAGTGGGAGATTGAAGGGTAACAAGAACGAGTGACTTCATCCCAGCAATTTGACACATTTAATCACTGGACAGTTGGGGAGTCTATATGAGGCTTTGGGTTGGAAGATGTCATTAAGGGTGTCAGAGTCCTTGATTGTCTTTTGAAACATGTTGTTCATTTTAGAAATTATATTAAAATGTGCGTGTTTGATGAAGACAAAGGAGATTTACATCGTAAGTGAATGTAAATAGTCACCGACGGAAAATGAGAGCATCATCGGACTGGAAAGAGGAAAGATAATAAAACCTGCTTACTATGGAAAAAAAACAATTTATCAAATAAATGGATTCACTCCTGGGAACTCCAAACTTTCAACAGGTACCCGAACCCCCTCTAATGCATTTCCGTTTGTTTGAAAAGCATCTCAAATGTGAACACAGCACAAAACCTGGAGTTGCTAAAATAAATAAATAAATAAATAAGTAGCTGAGCGTGAGCATTTGGATACTAGATACAGGAAGTCACATATAAAAGGTAGAGTTCTTACCCTCTGTGGGGGACGGGGAGCTTGGAGATATCAGAAGGAGGAGCTCTCAGGATCAAGAGGCATGAATTTTTCACTAAATTTCTAAGCACTTTTCCTGAAGCACAACACAGCTAGGATGTGGGACATTTAAATTTCTGACTTTGAATCCATGTTTGCACCTCAGTATCTCTACAACTTAGCAAGTTACTTGACATGTAACTTCATTTCTCAGTACCTCAATTTCTTCATCTGTAAAACAGGCACCATGCCTCTCCCATGCATAGTATAGAAAATTCAATTAGCAGACTCTTGCCCCAGTATTTGACACTTACTCAATGAACAGACTGAACAGACATTCAGAATGAACTTTACAGACTAAACTGCAAATCTGAAACCAACAAGGAAGTATTTTTGAAGCAGTAGTGTGAGATCCTGAATTTAATCTCAAACAAATCAAAGGTACAAGGTTGCAATGGTCTTGGGGATTTGGGTATACATTTGTGGAATGAGAAGCTAAGTCAAAGTCACATTTCCAAGTTGTACTAGTAGGGTGTCCAATCATTCGGTTCCCCAAAGAAACTAAGAACATAAAATTTTCTGAAAATCCTGTTGCTAAGGACAATTGGATGGAGAAGTGTTAACCGAAAGAAGATGTACATATGGTCAATATTGTCTTTGTAAATTACCCTAAGAACCACTGAGAGCACTTTGAGTGACAAATTTTCGATGTCTCATTTTTCTCTTGTCTTCTGAAATTTCTAAAACCTCTTCTCCCATCCTCACAACTGATGATTTTCTTGCTATTTCACTGGAAAAAAATGGAACCAATCAGGAGATAAATTTCAAAGCTTCCCACTCTCATGTTCACCCATCTCCCTGAACGTATAGCAAGACTATGTATAGAATGTGTTATATTTTAACCTCTGATGATTAACTATGTTCACATTCTCAGCCAAGACTTCAATTTCTACCCGAACAGTAGTCTTGCCTCCACTGTGGTCCAGTCAATGGCATTTTTTTCTGACAATGTCCCCCTCCCTGTTTACAAATCTTTCTCCTGAACATGCAAAATTATCATTATTTCTCCCCTTCCAAAAGAAAACGTTCACCCTACTTTTTCTTCTATCATTTTCTTATCTCTTTCCCTTAATGAAAACTTGGAAGAGTGAACCAATTCCTCTTCTCCCCTTCTCTCTCTACTTCACTAAACCACTCTTGTGAACATGACCAATGATGACCATGCTAATTACAAGAACTAAATACCATTACTCCTCTAACTTTGCTTATCTCTTTCTTTTTGTGACACTTTCTTCTTTGTCCTTGGGGATCCATCTGGCTTTCTTCCTTACCCTCTGGCCACTCATGAGTCTCCTTTAAAGATTCTTCCTAATCTTTTCCATGTCTAAACATAGAGTGCATAGGATTCACGTCTGTCATAGTTTCTCCTTATCTATCCCCAGTGGTCAAACTCATCACAATTCCAGACTCCCAGAGCTTACCTGCAGTCTGAAAATTGCACCCAAACACAAAACTTTAAGACCAACTGCCAACCAAAATCTCCACACAGTTGCCTCATTGTGCGTGCAGAATTAACTCTCCGGAACTAAACTCCATATATGGTCCCAGCACCCTTCCACTGAATCTGTCCTATCCATACTTTTCCACGTTGTCTCTATAAAAATCCCATCCTTTTATTTCTTAAGGCGAAAGCAACTTGTAGCTGTGTGAGCATCCTCTCTTCCCCTCCATCTCTTTCCTGCTATCACTCTCCAATTCATCAATCCTCTAGGCTCTGTCTGTAAAGCACATCTGAAATGACGTCACGCCTCACCACTTCTCCTGTCCCCTTGGTGAAGGCTGCGATGTCCTCCAGCCTCAGTGATACATCCTCTGCTTAACCTGCCTCCACCTTTGCTCCTTTCCATGTGTTCTCACCGTAGCAGCTAAAGTAGTCTCTATTTTAAAGTTTTGATAAACAAATATAAATTGCATATATTTATCATGTACAACATGACGTTTGAAAGTTCATATGCATTCTAGAATGGCCAGATTGAGTTAATTAGCCTATTCATGACCTCATGTGCCTATCATTATTTTTATGGTGAGAATAGTTAAAATCTACTCTCTCTTAGCAATTTTCAATACTACAATACATTCTTATTAACTATATTCACCATGTTGCACAACAGAACTCTTGAAATTATCCCTCCCATCTAACAGAAAATTTGACTCCTTTGAGCAACATTTCTCACCCATCCAGGTTCCTGGAAGCCCCCATTCTATTTTACTTTTTAGATTCCACCTACAAGTGAGATCATGCAGTATTTATCTTTCTGTGTCTGGCTTACTTCACTTACAATAACATCCTCCAATTCCATCCATGTTGTGGTAAATAACAGAAGTTCCTTCATTTGTAATGCTGAAGAAAATTGTTGTGTGTATTAATACCACATATCCTTTAGTCAATCTCTATTAATGGACACTTGATATGATTGATGCCATATCTTGGCAATTGGGAAATGATGCTGCAATGAATGTGGAAGTGTCAAATAGCCTTTGTAAACACAAATCAGTCAGGAATGTGTCACTCATAACTCTCTAAAAGTGGCCTCTCTCATTCAGAGTGTAAAAACCAGTGTCCAAGTCATGGCCTACAGGGCCCCACATGGCCTTCTCTCTGCAATGCCTCCTACTTTATGTTCTGATACTCTCTTCCTCTTCTCTCTCTTCTTTAACCAAATTAACTTTTTTGATACATGAGGCATCTTCTTGCCATAGAGTCTTTATATTCTTTGATCTGTTTCTTTTAAATGCTCCTCCTCCAAGTAGTTTCGTGTCTTGATTTTAGGTATAAACACAATGCTATTATTTCAATTTCACTTTCTCTAGCCATTTATCTCCTTCACCTTCCAACAATTTCTCTCTTTCGTTTTGGCTTTATTTTGTTCTCCTTAATCTTTTTTGACATCTCACATATTATGGCTTTCTCTGAGAAAGTAATAGACAAGTGGGGGAAAACATTTTTCTGTTTTTTACTAAGCACATCCGCAGCACCAAGAACAGTCCCTGATGTATATAGTACATTTTCAGTAAATCATTAATGCATGAAGAAGTAGAAGGATGGATAAATAAGTGAAACTTCTTTTGTACCCTGGATTAAACCCAGGAGGCACTTAATCACTCAGCCAAATCCGCAGTCCTTTTTATATTTTATTTTGAGACATGGTTTGCTGAGTTGCTGAGACTGACCTTGAACATGAGATCCTCCTGCCTCAGCCTACCAAGTCACTGGGATTGCAGGCATGTGCCACCATGCCCAGTGAGAATTTTTTAAGGAGATGGAAATCTCCTGTCATCAAGCAGACACTGTCCCGTGGTATGAGAGATTAGGCCATTGCGAAAAACAACAACAACAACAACAAAACCAGATTCTTTACAATTCTCTGATTACAAAATGATGTGATTATTGGGATTTGGATATAACTATTTGATACAGACAACTATAGAAGGAAAATGTGACATCAGAAGGAAGGAAAAACCGGTCTTCAATATTTATCCTTCCCTCCACCCACACGCATATAAATACTGATGTAGTAACTATTCATAGGTAAGTGTCTATGTGAGCTTTGGGATTCAAGAAGGAGGTTGTAACATCCTGCTGGAGCCCAAGACCCAGGAAATTCACTTTAAGGAGGCAGGCCTGTGCTCCACAAGTAAGTCTACCAACTTTAGACCTGGCCATAAACGCAAAAGAAAAACCATGACCTGGGCCCAGTCCCACTCAATCATGGTCCTGACGGCAGTCTTGGCCACACAACCAGGAAACCAGGAGGATTAATGCCACACCAACCTTAATAACTGCAGACCCTACTGCAGGCCCAGAAGCAGCCCCAAGCTTCATTCCTTGACAACCATGGTTCTAGTGAAAGTCTTGTATAGGAGAAGCCAGCCTGTAAAAGCTGAAAGATATACATACACCACTTCAAGCTACAAAGATAAATAAAAGAACCAAGCAAATATGTGGTACCACCAAAGGAAATTAGAAAGGTACAATAAACAACCCTAAGAAAGTGGAGATCCATGAACTCCTTGGCAAGAACTTCAATATAATTATCTTAAAAGAGCTCATTGGGCTACAGGAAAACACAGATACCTAAATAAAATCAGGAAAAGCAATTCAGGTGCAAAGTTAGAAGAATCAGAAATCATAAAAAAGGACCACCAGAAATCTTGGAGCTGAAAATACATGGATTGAACTAATAAATTCAGTGTGTGCTGGGTGTGGTGGTGCACTCCTGTAATCCTAGAGACTCAGGAGGCTGAGGCAAGAGCACTGCAAGCTCCAGGCCAGCTGGACAACATAGCAAGATGCTTTCTCAAAATAAAGTAAAAGAGGATGGGAGGTTGAGCCTCATTGGTAGAATAATTGCCTAGCATGCATAAAATCTGGGTTTGACCCCAAATTGAAAAAATTAATTCAATATAGAACTTCAACAGCGAATTCATTCAGAAAGAAGGAACAATCAACAGAGTTGAAGACAGGTCATCTGAAATTATCCATCTAGAGAAACAAAGAAAAAAAAAGAATGAAAAAGAGTGAAGGAAACCTATAAGTCTTCCATAATGCACACTGATGCCATCCTGGGTATCATCCACGGAATTTAAATGCGTATCTTGGAAAACAAAACTATATCTGCCTATTTCAGAGGATGCTTACAGAAACCTTAGGACTCCATAGAAAACCTGTTAGAAATAATAAGTGAATCAGGTAACACTGAAGAACTAAAATGAAAAAGATCATTTATTTTTCTACACACTAACAATGACCTACTTGAAAAGAATATTAAGAAAACAGTTTCATATTATGGAAACATCATAGCACTGTAAAGAACAAAATATTCAGGAATCAATTTACCAAGGTGAAAAACTTATACACCAAAAAATGAAATGCTAACAAAAGAAAACTTAAAAAATACAAAGAAATGTAAGGACATACTGTTTCCATGGATTGGAGCAGTTAATATTGTTAAAATATCCATACTTCCCAAACTCATCTATGGATCCAATGAAGTCTCTATGAAGATACCACTAGAATTTTAAATAGAAATAAAACAATTCAAAAATTTGCTGTAAACTGTAGAACATCCTAGATAACAAAAAAAAATTATGAGAATGAATTAAAAAAAGCTAGAGTGTAATACTTCCTGATTTCAAAACATAGTACAAATGCAGAGTGATAGAAACCCTATGGTACTAGCATAAAAATCTATAGATCAATAGAATAGATTAAAGATCCTGAAATCAACCTATGAATATAGAGTCAACTGGTCTTTGATAAGACTGCTATGAGAATTCACAATGGGGAAAAGATAGTCTGCTCACTGAGTAGTGCTGAAAAAATTGGGTGTCCACGTGCCAAAGAATGAAATTCATCCCTTTTCTCACACCATGGGCAGAAATTCACTCAAAATGATTAAAAGCTTAAATGTAAAATATAAAATAATAAAATTATTACAAAAAAACAGAGAAAAATTTCTGAACATTGAACTGGGCAATGATTTATTGAATAAGAGGACAAAAGCTAAAGTTAATAAAAAAAAGCAAAAATATACAAAGAAGAGGACACCAAGCTAAAAATTTGTGAAGCAAAGAAACAAAGGACAACTGGGAAAAAAAAACCACTTGCTGATGGGAGAAAACATTTTCAGAATGCATATCTGACAGGGTTAATATATGAGGGACACCTTCAACTCCTGTGCCAAAGAAAAATCAGATTTGAAAAATCGACAAAGGAATCCAATAAGCATTTTGTAAAAGAAGACATATAAGTAGCAGCAGGTAAATGCAAAGGTGTTCCACATCACTAATCATAAAGGAAATGAGAATCAAAACCTCACACCCATTGGGACAGATGTAATCAGAAGATCAAGGGGCAGCACATGTTGGCACAGATGTGGAGGAAAGGGAATGGGACTGTAAATCGGTGGCAACTCTATTGATTTTCTCCAAAAATATAAAATTAGAATTGCCCTTTGACTCAGCAATTCCACATTCCTTCTGAGGTCATGGATTCTTTTATGGCATTGATAGTGATGATTTCAGAAGTGTGTTCTTATCTACAAACACATCACTTTGTGTAAATCAATGTCTATAATTTCTTGTATATCAATCATATTTTAAGAAAACTGTTAACAAGTAACATGGTATAATACTTGCTTCTTAAAATTATTAAGATTTCATGACTGTACCTTGTGAATGAACTGTGTGTGCTCTAGAGGTTGCAAGGAGTCTGTTCCGTGTCATGTGGCTGGTCAGTGACCGAGGAAAAGAATTAATGGAACTAGCTCCTCCCTGTAAACCACAGTCTACACTGGCCCAACTTTGAATTTCTCTATCTCTCTCCGCACCCTTGAATTTTTTAGATCTTTAATTCATCTGGAATTTATTTGTGTGGATGGGGTGAAATAAGGATTCAAATTTATATTATGTATGTACTTTTTCCATTTTTTTCAATTTCCTTTTTCCCATTGATTTATAATGGCACCACTGTATGATTCCATGTTGCCATATTTGTTTTTCTAATCAATTATTTTTAGTTGTGTAGAACATTAGGGCACATTTTTATATAATCACAAAAGAATGGAATATAATTTGCTCTAATTCAGTCCTTGGCTCTTTCTTCCTCCCCTTGGCCCCACCCACTACTCCCCAACCTCTACTCTACAGATTTTTCTGCAATTTATTTATAACGATTTTTAAAAAATATTAGTTCCTTTATACTAGACACTGGGATTCACTGTGGTACATTCATGCTATACTTGAAAATCAAATAAAAGAAAACTTGTTTTATATTGTTCCTGAGGATGTGTTTCTTGTACTGGTGCAAGTGTTTTTTAAACCTATGAAAAATTGTTAAATATTCTTCAACTACAATATTTCCTAAAAGAGGGAAAGCCTGGATCTAAAAGGAGTGTCATACTTTATTTGTTTTTTCATGGAAGTGGGTAGACAGAGCATTTGAAGCACATTCAGCTTTAGCGCCATTGGCCAAAGGTAGAAGCCAGATCCTACCGTTCCTTTTGACCATGGGTTATAGATTTCAATGCAGAAAGGTGAGCTAATGGGGCTCAAGGCGATGGCAATTCAACAAGTGAACTTTAAAACTCCTTAGCTAGAGATCAGAGTGCTCGCTCTCTTCTAAGGTGATGAAGAAGTGACTTGGGGTTTGACTCCTAAACCCCTGTCTCTTGCAACTGCATAAGAAACATGCAGCTCAGAACCTGGTTAGCAGAACCCTGGCAGGAGCAGGAAAAACACTGTAGACCTCATAATGGTCCCTTCCCTTTGGCACAAAGTACATTCTGCCAGTGCTTTGAAAGGGAAAGAAAACCACATCCTCAGCTCCCCAGGGAAATCCAACCTGCTCAACATCCGAGATGGTGACACCCAGGCTTTCAGAGAGGCCACCTGGCCTCCACTCCAGGCTCACTGACACTCACTTTATAATTTAAGACCTGCTTTTCAACCTACACTGTCTATGCAGAGACACTGTGACCACATCTAGATCTTCTCCTTCCTTTGATTTTTTATTTTTCAACCTGAGTGGAAAATAGCCTGGGATTCTGACATCATTCTGGACCATGTGTGCATCAGAGTGATGTGGGTCGTGTGGCACTTGCTTCCAGAAAGTTGAAAGGAACCAGCGGTGTGTATGCGAATTTCTCAGCACAAGGTGAAAATATTGGTGGAAAAATCCAGCCACCTGATGACTCTGAAATGTATTTAAATATAGTACCCATGACCCATGTTTCCAGGGAATTTAAAACAGTGGTTTCCCTTGACCACACAATACAAATTCCAAAAAAATCACATACTTTAGTGTTTTTTTATGGACTTGTTAGCTGAAAGGAAGAGGAGAAAGGACCAAAAATAGTTCAGAATAATATGTAAATAGCTTAGGAATGTAGTGTGTGTGTGTGTGTGTGTGTGTGTGCGTGTGTGTGCATGTGTGCGTGTGTGTGTGTGTGTGTGTGTGCATGCTCAGAAACATGTTGGCCTCAAGGGCAATACAAAATATTTAGGGCCTGCCAAAGTACATGGTTTCTTTTACATTATTATATTGGGAAATCTCTCTGCTTCCCCTAGCATTCAAAATACAAAGGGCTAAAACCTCAACTTTTCCAACAAAAATTACCATTTGCACATCACAGCTTTGGGCACCAGATGCACTCCACATATGGAAGTAGCTTCCCCCAACCATTGCTTACCAAAACTCATGAGTCTTTGTAATATCCTTGGATCACTGTTTTCAGGAACCAGCATTTTCGAAGTAGGGCTTTTTGTTGATGCAGGAGAGGGAAAAGATAACACAAGCAGAGTAGATTTTCTAAAAGATTCTGGATTTCTTAGTCCGTAATTGTGTAAAACCTAGGGATCCTTCAGGTGATTTGTGAGACCTTGAAGTTGTATGAAAACCCCTGTTGGACTCCTCTAATTTTGTATTATTTTATTGGCTGTGGGTAATCTGTTGTGGTGCATGATCCCCATTTCCTCTGCTCTTCCTTCTTTGACGAATGTCCTGTGAGTACTTACCCTGGGTATTTACTCTTTCTGTGCCACAATGAGTTTATAACAGTTTTTATTTTCTGGCTTCAACTTTTAGACTTCATTTCTTTTTCATTCAGATTTCATACTGAGTTTTGTTTTGGATTTTAAGGGATGCTTAGATGGAGTGAGAATTGTAGTGTAAAACTGAAAAATTAAAAAAAAACTGAAAAATTAGAGGCAGATTATCCCTATCAAGAAAATTCTATCCTCTACCTTTTCTCCGTTCAGGTCAAATTTTTCTATAAAATTGATATCTTTAGCTTTCTTTTTATTATAGCTTATATTAATATGTAAAGATTTGTTGATTGATGGATGGATGGAGGCTGATTTTGAATTTTTTCCCTTTTATTTGATCCTTTTGCCTTCAAGAAAATATTTTGTCTGTCAAACTTACTGAATTTAATAAATAAAAATTATTTTCCCTATAAACAACCCACATCGATATAATGAATCAATATATTCTAGTCTACAGTACCAGAATATGACATTTTAGTTAGTTTTGAGGACCTCCAAATTAATGAATCCTTGATCTGACAAGGTGCATTTTTCTTTTGGAACAATAAAAGTAGTTGGTAACTCTAATTTAACCTATGAAAATTGATCTCCTAGTATATCCAGAGACAACTTCTTACAGTGTTTGTGTATTCAGGTTTATCACAAGAAAATTTTGACTTTCTCACACCGAATTTTGTTTCATGAGCCTTTGTGTCAAGAATACTAGCAAGGAGGGGCTGGAGTGGTGGCTTGGAGGTTACAGCACTTGCCCGGCATTCGCGAGTACACAGGTTCAAACCCCAGCACCCAAGTACACAACTAAGTGTCAGAGCAACGAAAGCCATGTGAAAAACTCAATACAAATTGATTTTCTCCCTCTCTCTCACTGTCTTTCTCTCTTAAAAAAAAAAAAAAAAAAAGAATACTAGCAAGGTTACCTCTTTAACCTTCCTCATATCTGACACCTCCACTATGTAGCATAGGTCTGCTCTTCTACTTGTAGGGACCCCTTAACTGGTTTCATGTATTTATAATTCTACCCCTTCTACTCCACAAAGTAGCCTGAATGATATTACTTAACCCAGAAAGTCCCTACTTTTCAGTTCTGTGGCTGTTTCAATGAAATTGGCACAGGTATATTAAAATAGGTTGATAATCATAATCCTTTACATATTTTCATATGTGTGGAAATATATGTGAATATTTTCAAATGCTGGACTCCTTCATTCATCTATTTTTCTCAGAAGAATAAAATTCTAAAATCAAAATATTCATTTCAAAGTTCCCATGAGCGGTTTATTTGTTGCTCAATTTAAGTTTCTTTTAAATGTCCTATATATAGGATAATGGGATACAATGGATTTAAAACACTTATTTGATGCCATCATTTTACAGCTTAAAAGCCTTCACTGAGGAGTTCCTCATTATCCTCAAATGAATTTCAAATGATTCTTTTTCATTGATGGAAGCCCATCTTACTCTTTGACTTCAGTGCCCCCTCTATGCACTCATTGCTAGAAACTAGCTAAACCCCTTAACTCTTCCTCCTCTACATGCTCTCTCAGATTCTCTGTGCCTTAGCTATACTGCTTATTTTGCTCTGAGACGTTCTCCAGGTACAACAACCAGCTACTCCCTTAATACATGCTTAATCAGAACAGTTATTAAAGGATTCCTGAGTCCTTTCTCCATGCCAAGCCCTGCTCTCAGGATTTGGGATAAAGAATGAGGCACCATCCTTTCAAGATTATAGTGTACAAGAGGAATAGGAAAGTTGCATAAATAACTATAATGGATGGTAAGCTGGAAAGAAAGAGAATGGTATAGATGGAAAATGTATGGTGGATGAAGAAATTTAGCTTTCTAAATAAGCAAAGCCAAGATACACAGAGTCAGAAACTGGTAGTCAAAGATTTTACAAATGTGAATAAAACTTTACATACTAAATACGATGCTAAAATAACAACTGGGAATATTGATCTATGATCATAGCACAAGTAATAGTTACAAGGGTTATTATTAAAATATTAATAGTTTCTTTCCTTCCTTTCCTTTTTTTTTTTTGGTATTCTTATAACAAAAATAAAGAATAGAGAATCTTGGTGTATTAGTCATTTTGCTGTTACTACAAAAAAAATTTTGAGGCAAACTGTAAGGGTTTATTTTATTCATATTTCCAGAAGTTTAATGCACAAGATTGAACAGCACCTTTGCACAGCATCTCTTGAAGTCCTAACTGAATGGCATCACTCCCTGGTGGAAGCACCTGTAGAACTCGCCAGCACATCTTGAAACAGGAGGGCTGAGTGATTCAGAGGTCAGGCTGAGACTTTTAAAACAACCATTCCTAGGAGAATCCACTCCAAGCAACCAGTATTCCCTTAGGAGGGCAATGCCTCAAGGATCTAAGGACTTTATATCAGACCACACATCTTAAAAATCCACAGCACAGGGCTGGAGATGTAGCTCAGGAGGAGAGTGCTTGCATGGCAGCATGAGGACCCGGATTTGATCCCCAGGACCTCATACAAAACTAAACGTAGAAAAGACAAAAACCTGATGAAAAAAAATTTTAAATATCCATAGAACATTCTAATACCACTATACTAGGAATCATGTTTCCAACACCTGAACTGTTTGTGGAGGGAATTACCCAAGACAGCATTTTGGATTAAACTAGAATTTGAAGTTTGTCTATCATGTTTCTCAAAAAGTGCTTTAACTTAAAAAAAAAAAAAGTAACATGGTTTTTCCAATCTTTGCTTTAATACCTTCTACGATGAGAATCCCTATCCAACTTTGAAGAAACAGAGTGCTGTGTTTAGAACCCAGTGATGTGTGATCAAACCCTGCTGTAGTGTGTACTGATCATCAGAATGCAACCTCTACAATTTACTTTTCTCTTTGTTTCTCATTTACCTACTGGGAACCAACACTGTTTCAGGGTTGCTATTGGAATGAGATGCATTATATGTATGAATATTCTCAGCACCAAGATTGACACACAGTAGATCCTCAATAAACAGTAGTACCTTGGATTCTATAATGTACTGTCTTTTGCAAAATACCTGTTAAGTCCTTACACTAGCATTGCATTTCTGCTTTTATAGCTGTAAAGTTTGCCATCTTGCTTATTGAATCTAACTAACACCCCCCTAGAGATGCATAATCGAGTGATTTTGGTATGTGAAATAAAATACAGCAAATGTTACTGCCATGATTATTCAGCTGCCAAGATGTTTTACAGCCGTACTCAGATGATGGGTTATATAGGAAGCTCTGCGGTAAATAAAACGAGTTTTTGCAATCTTGTAAATGGTTCATTTAACCTTCTTTAGGAGATGAGAAGAAAACCTTCACCTTTCTCCATCTTGAAAGGAGTATTAAAATACTTCGCCGAATTTTACAGTCAGCATCTAAGATTTTTGTTTTCTTTTTACATTTTACTTTTTAATACTATGCATTTCTCTTTAGCCTCTAGACACATTCATAGAGATAAGAGAAAATAAAAATATTGAAGTATTTTTATCATCTTTTACAAGTCCTTAACCCTAGTAGAATGTTGTGTGTAAAGAGAAGAAATGTTCATGCATTCTCTGATTTGCTATCACCAGCCATCTGAACAATTCTTTGCCTAAAGTAGTTGCTTGAGAATTAAATACAATAATTATTCCATTGTTTACTGCAATAACTCTTTTGAAACAAGCTAATACTCTTAAACCAAGTAGATGCTTTAACAAAACATTTTTCATTCTAGGAATGTTTCATGTGTGGTCAGAATTGAAATAGGAGGAGAGGGCAAGTGTGTCAATACACAAACAGGAGGCTGCCATCACCTGTATTAAAATAAATTAATAATAATCTATTAAAATAAATTAACTAATAAAAATTGGGACTTTTAAAACAGTAGTGCATGACTAAACCAATATTTTGATAAATGATTATATACACTCATTAACACACATTTTCAATTAAGGAAAGGTATTTATATAATGACATCTGTCTCTTTTTGACTTGTCAAGATGGGATTTGGATGTTTTATGTCTTTTCCTTTGTTCTATACTTATGAACATTTTTAAAAAATCATTTCATGTGATGCTGATTATAGAAGTCTTCTACAACAGAAGATTATCTTATCTTTTCAACTAGTAAATAATCCTGTGATTGGCACTGCCCCATACCAGTGCACCCCCAAAAGCATTTTATTGACATATACTTTGTTAGAGTATTCCAGTTGGCCAAGGGTCATCTTCCTAATATCTGATTAAGTAGCTACTAATAATTAACTTTAATGGGTGTTTATAATACAGTTCCCTTTTGAAAACTCAGCTTGAGCACATGTTAAAGTTTGAAAAGAATGATCTCCGGATTGCCTTGTTTAAATAATAAAATTACATTTTTTTCTTTCTTCCAAACCTCCCTATTCTTTAGAAAATGTTAACATAAATTCCACATTACTTCTAATGGAAATGAAGGTGGAAAAAGGGATTAACCAGTCTTTGGCAGAAAAAAGAAAAATATATTATAAAACATATGTAAAATCCGGTTTTTAATCATCTAAAGATATGCACAAATAAATTTCAGCAAAAAATTTTTCTGGTGGCAAAAACAAAATTACTTTTTTTACTGATGATACCAAAAAAAAAAAAATCAATTCAACAACCATAGAATGCTTGAGTTGTCTGGGCACAGCTGCAAATAATACTTCATCATTCTTGCTTATGACATACTTCTAGTAATCTGTTGTGTAATATTATGCCTATAGTTAGCAGTACAATATTGTATACTTTAGATTTGTTGAGAGTAAATTCATGTTGAGTGTTCTTTCCATCAGAGAAAGATAAGCCAAAACAAACATAAAACAAAGGGACACAAGGAAACATTGAGAGATGTCTGTTACCTTGATTGGGTTGATGTTATCATAGGTGTTTCTATGTCCAAACACATTAACTTGTTCATATTATCTACATGCGGTTCATTGTACATAAGTTACACTTCAATAAACCTGCTAATAAATAATGCCTTGAAAGGGCTGGAGAGGACCTAGAGATAGAGATAGAAAGAGAGTATGTAGGCAGTCCTGCAGTCCAGCTGAAATTTGGGTTTCATTGTGCAGATAATAATGCACTTTTCAAGAGATATGTGCCAGAGATATTGGAAGAATCAGAGACAGAAAACACAAATAGGGTGTAAGTATGATGTATACAAAGATGGTAATGATCTGAGCTGGTATGTGTGCAATGGAGGTAGAAAAAATGCTAAAAGATGCAAACTGTTGAGAGATCTCAGGGAACATCAGCAGGTCTCAAGACCACCGTTGCCTTGTATTGTGGGTTGAATAATGTCCTTGCAGGAAGATACATTGAGGTCTTTAGCCCCAGTATATTAGAATGTGACTTTATAATAAGGATTGTTGCAGATATAATCAGGTAAATATTGGAGGGGCTCTCAATCCTACAACCAGTTGGCTTTCTAAAAGACAGAGGATTTATGAAAGCTAGAGTAAAATTAAAGAAAGGGGAATGAAGGAAAATATTTCATAAAGAAGCATTCAACTATAAATCAATAGCACTAAAGGAAGTCTAGTAGAGAAAGCAGTGGAGAGAGGGGAGAAAGGACAGTAGGGAAAGAAAGGAGAGTTAAGGGGGCAAAATAATAATAAATTTTGCACCCTTTGGAAGATAAATAATTCCTACACAATCATAGTCTAGGGGATATCAACAGAAGCAAGGGACTAGGCAATGAGAAGAGGGAGGAGGGCAGCGCTGGGGGGGTATTGGACAAATTGTGTTGTTGTGTTGTGTGTATGTATGAATATGTAACAACAAATCTCATCATTATGCACAACTTTAATGTACCAATAAAACATTCTTTTAAAAACACAGAAACTGGGAAGATACACAGAGGGAAAGGCCATATAAAGATGCAAGCAAAGACAGGAGTTATGTATCTTGAAGGCAAGGAACACCAAGAATTGCCAGCAGCCATCAGAAGCTAAAGAGGGGCATGGAACAGACTCTACCTTGGCAGCTCCCAAAGGAACCAACTCCCTGGCACCTTAACATGAACCTTCTGGATTTCAGGACTGTGAAAACAAATTTCTGTTTCCGAAGCCATTCAGCTTATAGCACAGTGGCCTTACCAAACTAGTACACCTTGTTACAGATTCTACATCTTTATGTTCCACCCTCGGTTCTTTAACATCCTGTGCAGGTGCAGAACCTCCCTACGCCCTCACATTCTAAATCGAGGTGAGGAGACAGAATGCTTCTGAATGCTCATAGGTTATCTAATATCTTTTAATCCCCTTTTTTTCTTTTTTTAATTTTTTATTAAGGAGTTGAGCTATTGTACAGTCATAAATGCATATAAAGTAACAATATGATATGCATCTCTTCTTAAACAAAAATTACCCTTGCACTGCCCACACCTCAGTCTCTTGATTATTCTATATTTCACCCCTACAAGTGATATAAATACTTAGATTGTGAACTTGCCAGAATTTAATGATTGTGTTTAATACTCTTAGAGCTCCAGCAGCTCCTGGAAAGTCTCAGCTATCTGTCTTCTTATTGCACAGGAATGCTGGGACACAGGCAGGGTGAGCATGGTCATAGCCGGCAGTGTGACACTTCACTGTGTGTCTGGATCTAATTTCCAAACTAAACAATTTAATCCCCTGCTATTGAAAATACTGCTGGCTGACAGGCTAAATTGCTGTATATCTGTAGGAATCACCTTAGCAATGTAGAAAACATCTTTCCTGGGGCAGCCTGCACCTGGTGACTGGCTTATGCAAGATTCAGAATGCTCCGGGGGCAGGAGCAGCTCTGACAACTCTGAAGGGCTTTCCAGCTCCAGAGCTCCCTGTGGGGTCAGCTAAGGCTTCATGGTGATGATACCATTGCTCAATTCTTCCCCTACCCAGTTCTGCTTCCCTCCCTTCCCCTAGTAGGGTTGATCCCAAGAGACTGTCTAAGAAATTTCCAGCATGCTAGTCTTCATCTTAGAATCTGCTTTCTGGTAACTCTATCTGCCGCAGAACTTATGTCAGACATAAAGTTCAAAGGACAGGTACATGATTGGGAAATAGCTTCCAAAAGGATGGTCATTCTTGGATTAATTTGCATCTGCCACCAAGAATTGGAGGGTTCTCCCAGATTCATCTTCACCGTCATGCTTTCAGTCAGGAAATGTGAACTGGGCGCCTTTCCATAATCCATAGTTGTGCAAGGCCCAGGGTACATCTCCATGCTCTTCCTCCCTCACCTTTCCCCTCAGAGTTGGCTCTGCCAGCTCACAACAATGGCATGTCCTGGTGTTGCTATTTGCTTCTCTGACAGATACCCCAGCTATGTCAAGCTAATCGTATTTTCTCTTACAGGTATTTGAATTTTGAATTAAGTTGGACAAAGTTTGGGAGATTTGATTCATCTTCTAAATATATTATTATTTTTCCAGGATCATTTTATTTATTTGGAATCATAAAATGTAGTTATAATTTCCAAACTTTCACATTGATTTTCCTTACACCCTTGGGTACATCAAATGTCATCTTTATAATGTATACATGTGCAGAGAATGTGTACATTCACAATGTGTAATTCATGAAATTAAATATAGTGAAATAGCTGATGAGACTTTAGAAATTATCTGGTTTGGGAAGTTTCCTGTTTTCCTTTTTTTTTACCAGTGAACTCTCTCTTCTCCACATCCTTTTTGGGTACCCTCCACCACACACACACACACACACACACACACACACACACACGGGCGCACCCACACCAGTACAGTGTGATATGCAATCCCCATTATATAAAAAACAAGCTCCTCCTAATGGGTAAGAGGTTAGGACCCAGTCCCTTCTGAAGCATCTCCTTCCCTGAGCGGCACCTCCATAAAACTCCAAGAGTTCTTTTGCAACATA
Organism: Aplodontia rufa; assembly: GCA_004027875.1. NCBI lineage: Eukaryota > Metazoa > Chordata > Mammalia > Rodentia > Aplodontiidae > Aplodontia > Aplodontia rufa. The sequence goes on from PVKS010000276.1 coordinate 201,266, forward strand.
GTTTGAAAAACACAAATGTCACAATATTCTTTTATTTTCCAAAACAGGGATAAAGCTTCCCAGGAAACAATATCACAATGTGTTAGTGCTGTAACCAAGACTAGAACTGGGTCTCCCAATCCATCATTTAAACTGCTTTCCTTTCTCTCATTCCCTGTTAGGCAATTACCAGGCTCAATTAAGCAAAGCCTATTACGTCTCTTACACAGCTCACAGAGCAGTCTTAGGCATATGCAATGCATTACTAAAATAAAAAAGGTCAATTTAAACTTTAATGAAAGTCGCAAATATATCTATGTTTCTTGTTTCTGTAGACCGTTGATTAAATTTGCCCATGTAAAACTAAACCAAGAAAAAAGAAAAAGCAAATGCATTTTAAACTAAAAAAAAAAAAAATGGAAATTTCCTCTAAAAAAATTAAACAGAAAGGAGCCTATATTCTAGAGCAGCCCCAGGTATAGGGCAATACACATGTATTGCATTAGGAAATAATATATAAATTTATAAAGAGCCTGGGAAAGAGAAAATGAAGTCTAGGATAACAAAAGTGTCTGTGATAACAACGAGGACACTGACAATTACAGTGGTGGTTTTTGAAAGGGTAGCTGAAGTGCAAATTGGACTTGTGTGGGTAACGTGCTATTTGTACTTTTAATTTGTTAGCTTGTACTTCAACCATCAACACCTGGTCTCCCTCAGATATAAGATTACCTGTGCAATCAGGAAGATTTTAAAAAGTTAACTAACTCCAAGTCCTTCTACATGTACTATAAATACATAAATGCAACAGTTAATTTTTGACAAATTAAACAAATTAGCTACGCCAAATAACTGAAATAACTGGAATCTTATAAATGAGGTGGGGGGGATCTTTTCCCAACATAAAATTATGTTGGATTTATTACTAAAATACTCTGTATAATTGTTACCAAAAATATTTTATCAAGGAAAGACTATGAGTTGAGGGATATGTGAGTAATGGAAAATAATGTGAGATTTACATAGTGGAACTGCATTCAATGCTTGCTTAATAGAAAGTGACCCTGGTCATTCCTTGCCTCCCTTTCCTTCCTCCTCTCTGTTCCTCTTCACTCCTATCCTCTCCCTCCCTTCCTCTGCTCCCTCCATCTATATCTTAATTTGCAGGTGAAATAATACCTACTGCACAAGATGGTTTTGAAGTTTGAGCTAATAGTGTCACTGTTAGTTTGTCCAAACAAAGATCAGGAGGTCTTCTAGAGAGGCAAAGCAGGGATACAGTTCCAGTTTATCTTTTACACTGATTTCATTATTAATAGTTCCTCTTTCACTGTCAAAAGTGTCCTAGTTTGAATGATGTTTTATTTTCACCCTATTTATAGGGGACATTGAAGAAGGAATTTATAGGTAATGAGGCAGGTAATGTAATGTTATTAAGCCAGATTTTCAGATGTTGTGGGGAAAGAAAGTGGAACAAAAACGGTCTTTGCAAGAAAAGCACTTAAAGAGGGAAAAAAAGATTGTTTCCTGGGACTTTTGCAGAAAGGAAACAGCAGGGGTCTAAGCCCTGGGCAGAGAGGGAGGAAGACAGAGCGAGGTCAGCCTAGGGATAGCACAGCTTGCAGAGGTAGGAAGGAGAGGCTAGTGGGGGTGCTAACTGCTCCGTGATATGCAGACAACAGGCTGGGATGTCTTGAGGTTTGTTCTGTGAAATAATTTCTCCTTCACAGGGCCATCAATCCAGCCAAGAAAAATGGGCAGGCTTTTTCTCTATCGGTTTTGAATACAGATTGAATTTGTCTTCCAACACAAGGTCCTCAAACTTTCTACTAAGGTTGTATTCAATTGACTTATGCCTCAGAAAGAGGAAGGAACCAAAGGACGAGGACAAATGAAAAGTTGTAGGAGAAGAGTTTCATTTCAACATGGACAGCTCTTCCAGTTCATAAAGCCATGGGACATTTTTTGGGGTGGCTTCTGCAGGGGACGCATGTATGGAAAATCACCTTTCAGGAATGCTGACTCCAGCATTGTCGTGGAGGGAAAAGAGAGAACACTTCAACCTCTAAAATCACATTGCCTCCAAAATCCTGGCAAGCTACCCACATGATTCCTGTGGAGTCTTCAATGGAGTAAGTTGCATATAGCATACCAAATAAGCAATCTTCCAGCCACATTGAGCATTGGACCAATTGCCACAAAAGGCTACCTTTTGTGACTTCCCCACCTTCTGTTTCTGCCATCCTCTGACTCAGTGTTTTCTAAGTCTATATTCTTATAGGGTTGAAATCTAAACTATTGAGGAAAAAGAACCCTATACATTTAATTATATCTTGTTGGAGAAGAAACTCCCAAATTCCTATGGATTCTTTTAGCAACACAAATTAGAATCATGGATTCTTTTTAGGATTTTTAATTGTAATTATTCATGTGTATTAATTGTGTAAAATAACAGGCTTAATTGTGACAATTTTATACATGTGCACAATATATTTTGGTCATATCCACCTACCCTATTACCCTCTTACCCACAATCCCCAATCCTCCTGGTTCCTTTCCCTTTCTCTAATAGGCCCTTCTGGGTTTCATGCAATTTTTTTTTTTTTAACAAGAGAATCAGATTTTCTTTATAGTTGCACTCTCCCTTAGTATGTGACTGGATTTCATTAAACCCTGCAAGTTCACACTTTGTCCTGTGGTTGGGTACCTACAATGTACTAAACCTGGAAGTTCTGATACAAATGTAAGTGGGGTCCTACTTTGAGGAGTTCATAGTTTCCCTGAGGGGGGAGAACAGATTGAGAAGCCCCAGGATCATTCATGAAAAGGGCTGAAGAAATGGGAACACCACCCGACAGCACTACTCAGATGGCATTGCTCTTATTGTGGCGAAAAAAAGTTATGCAGTGGAGATCTATGTACCAAATCTGTGTCTCAAGAACCACATTGCAAAGAGGTAGCCTGTGACCTGGACTTGGCAATCAGATAACAGTTCCAAGCCTAGCACTGCCTCTTATTAGGGGGTGACTGGATCTAGTGTTGGCTCGAGAGAGAACTTGCTGTTCTTTAAATGAAACTGGTGTCTTTCTGCCCAACACCTCAAAACAGATGCATCTGTACCAAATAAATGAATGGAAGCATTCCAAAATATTTTTGCTCCTTACTTAAGAGTGGTGATATGGAATTCACACTACACTGAGATAAAAATTAAAACAATAATAATAAAAAATCCTTCCTGGATTTCATCCCAGCTGTGTCCTTGGTGGGTCATTGATGCTAGGTGTGGCAATGAAACTCTGTGTACCCCCTCTGCTGACACACCTAAGAAATGGGAATAGTGATTAGACACATACTTCTCAGGACTGTCAAAAGGATTTTTAATAAGTTGTTGTCTGCCAAACGGTTCTGTGATCTGTGAAAGATTAACAAGGCAGAGAGGCAGTAGGACTAGTATAGAACTGAACCATTTGCTTTGTTCAAAGTAAAACAGTCTGCTTAGCTTGAGGGTGCTGCTAGTTGCAGCTAATGAGGATCATATTCATGATAGTTTCCAGCAGTCAGCCGGATCCTTCACCAACCTCGAGTACCTAGTCCTTCCCCATCATATCACCGCTTGATTTTCATCATCTCGTACTTTTCACTACTTGATGTTTCTGTTTACTGCTTGGCTGTGTTTGGTTTCCTGTTTCATTGTGGCTGTTCCCCAAGTGGCAACCTTGTCCATCATATTCAATGCTCTGTCCTGAGTAAAATAGGCGTGAATAGCCTCAGAGTCAGTGCCCAGAGTGTTTCTAAGGAATAGAAAAATAGATGCATTCATTAAAAAACTTGACTTTGTAGGACAATAAGAAAGCCCAAAGGAAGGGGTTTTTAATTCTCTTCTCCAGGTAAGATGCAGAGAGGTTGAGTCTTTTACTCAAGTAATAAGAAAATGACTCTCGCTCCACATTCCTTGCTATCTTTCTCAGCATGTCCTGAAAGGGTCTCCTCTTGAATGCTCTATTAGTTTGCTGGAACTACCAAAATTATATATACGTATATACACACTCAGTGATTTAAACAACCAAGATGTATTTTCTCATGATTTTCAGTGCTAGAAATCTTGGATCAGGGTGTCCATAGGAAGAATTCTTCCAAGGCCTCTCCCTTTGGTTTATAGAAGGTTGGCTTCTTTCTGTCTCTTTACTTGGTCCTACCTCCGCTACTATCTATGCTCAAATTTCCTCTTCTTATAAAGACTTCAGTCATATTATATTTAGAATCACCCCAGTGATTTCATTTAACTTAATTACCTTCCTAAAGACCCTATCCCCAATTGCAACCATATTTTGAGCTACAGCAGAGTTAGGACTTCAATGTGTGAATTTGGGAGAGGGGACACAATTCATCCTGGAATGGATGGTGACATGAGGTACCTGAATCCAGTCTGGTCTTACATTGATACACAAGCTAATGGCTAATCATTTGTAAAGGCTTTTTGAAAGCATTAATCCCATTCATTCTCATTCCCACCATCTGATGTGTCCTGGGAAGATCCCCATTGAAAACAAAGAGGATACTTCTCTTCTTTCAAAACCCCTGACTAAGCACCCACTATATGCTAGTCACTATTCTGGTGAAGGGGTCAGGAGAATGAATAGAAAGCAAAAGAGCCCCTATTCTTAAGGAGTATCCAGACTAGCAGAAGAATCAGACAGTGGGTAGAGAAGGAGGATGCAGGGCCTTTGATGCTTAACACAAAGAAAGACAGCAGTGTTAGAGAGCAGAAGGGCAGCTTCCGTGGGCTTGGGCTGAGGTGGGCTTTTCAAGAAGGAGTCATTTCAACAGTGACTGGAAGTTCAAGTGGGAGGCACATAGGAAAGGGTAATGAGAAGCTAATATAATGGGCTGAACAGTGGACCTCTGATAGATGTTTCTACTCAAATCTTATGTAGAACTGCAAGTTCTAATTTTTGGATTTATTCTAATTCTGATTATTCTCATCACTTCAAATTTTTCAGAATTACAGAACTGGAATAATTCAGATTTAGAGAATTACAGATGTAATGAAGGTAATAATCTAGAGATAAGAACATCTCACATTAGGATGGCCCTAACACTTATGACAAGTGTTGTTATAAGATACAGAAGAGAAAATCACTCAGAAACAGAGAGAGAGAAAGGACATCAGAGTTCAAAGGCAGAGATCAGAACAATCCACCTCCAGGCCAAGGAGCAACAAAGGTTTTCAGGAGCCACCAGCAATCAGGAGGGAGACATGAGCAAGTCCTCCCTCGCAGCCTCCTGGAGGAGAGAGTCCTGCCTGGGCCCCTGATCTATGAGAAAATATTTGAGTCACACAGTTTTATAGTAGATCATTACAGCAGCCCCAGAAAACTAAAACAGGGCATATTCAACATAGAGAGTATCATGACAAAATTCAGTGGCAAATAACTTGGTAGAGATCTATAATAAGTAATCTAGGTAACGACACAGGGTGGTGGAGAAAAGCAGCCCAGAACATCTCACCAGGAAGCAGAGAGAGAGTTTCTCTCACCATGGACAGAATATAAACCCCAAAGGCACGTCCCCAACTCCTCCAACAGCACCCTACCTGATAGTTACCACCACTTAACCCCTATCAGGGGACTCACTGATCTCATAACCCAATCATTTAACCTCCAAATTTCTTGCATTGTCTTACCCATGAGATTTTGGGGAACACCTCATACCCAGATCATAACAGGGAAGGTTTTTATTCCTCCCCATTTCAGACAAAAAAAAATCACAATCAAGAGTCCTGATTGGCTAAGCTTATGTCACTATTCACTCTCTGAACCAGTCACTGCCTGGGTAGAATTCAAGTTCTTGGGAGGAGTCACTGTGTTCAGTGAATTACTACTGGGGGAGGAAGAGAGGAAGCTCTGCAAGGGAGGTTGAATGACTGCTCAGTAAGGAAGAAAGCAACCCAGAATGAACACTGACACAATTGTCCATCCCAATTGGTTTCACTCATTGTCTCTTTCCACTCCTGCCTCCAATGATCCCCTTTACTTTTATTATAGTGTGGTCATAGACTATAAACCTAAATAAGATCATAAATGTTTACTTTGAGGTCAAGTTTAGGCATAGTTACTAATCTGGAAATCTGGAATATAAAGACTTTGGGATACGAAATATTGGGTGTCAGAAGTCTATATAGATTTTATTACTCCGGGTCCTTACTCAGAGCCTATTGAAGAGGATCATGAACCTTACTGAAACACAATCTGAATGAGTATGGGTAGCTGATTCTGTGACCCATGGTGAATGAGTAGAAGACTACCAGAACTGTGTGGGGGGAAGTGGACAGGGACATCATTTGGAGGCAGGTGTGGCACTAACTGAGGAAAGGACACCACCACAAAAGTAGGACCCTCTGATCCCTTTAAAGGATAATTCTAGACCCTCAAGTAAAGGGAGAGTATTGCTGTGGGTCTGGGAAACTTCATTTTCTCCTTGCATGATGGGACATTCAGTGAGACTGAGTTCTTGTTTCCAGAAGTAACACCTGCAAAATCTCTTTTGCTATAGAGTAGGACTAGTGGCAAATGTGTGGATATTCCACTGACATGATAAGTATTGGAAATCAGGGATGCCTTCTCTGCAGGGACCATAAGGTCACACTGGTCCATACTTAATTCAGACCATTTTTTTTTTTTTTGGTACCAGGTGGGTGTGTGCAGATATTTTTAAGCTGTGAGGCTCAGTGTCACCAAAAGAGCCAAACAGCTGAGCCTTTCTTCCAGTTTGCAGAAGACACGTCTGTGTACAGGTTTGGGGAAAGAGTATGTTCCCTTGGCCACCAGCCTGGGCCCCTCCATGCTTCTTCCAGAGAAGCGTGGGAGGACAGAGCTCACTGTGGCAAACCTCAGGTCCCCAGCATGTCTGGCTCTGGCAACCACCAAAGGTTAAAATAATTTTAATAAAGTCTTAATGAACAGCTCAAAGCCTCAGAGTTATTTCTGGGTCAATGGCATTTAAGGCAAAATTCTGGCATTGCCATCATGGGTCATGCCAACCACTCATCTAGAAAGAATTTCCAGAGCACTAAAGTGAATGCTCACAGTCAGTATAACCATGCTCACTATGCCAAGAACATGCTAAGTCCTCTGCTGACATTATCGCAGGGAGTCCTAAATAATATGATGAGATAACTCTTATGATTGCCTCTACTTCACAGATGAACAAATGGAGGCTAGGTAAAGTTAAGGGAGTTTCCCATAGTTACCTTGAGAGTAAATGGTAGTGAGTAGATTCAAATCCAAGTCTGTTCAATTCCAAGTCTATGTGTTTTCATTGTTCTATAATATAAAGTTCTTACACATGAGTCAAGCCTGTGTTTAATTCTGAAAATACAGATGCAAATAAAATTGGGATAGACACAGATGTGAAGAATTACAATATGAATAGTGTCATAGTGAATACATTCTGAATAGTCACACGCAAACTTTGGGAGTCTGAGTCCAGATGAAAGAATACTAATCCTGTGCATCAGAGAAGGTTTCCTGGATGTGTTGATTACAAGTAGGGCTTTGAAGACCCTGTAGGACTTCATCATTTGGGCAAAATTGTGACAGAGAGATCAAAATAGAAGGAAGAATCCAGTGTATAGCGGGGGAGCTTCTGAGCAGTGAACGAGCAAAGCTTGAATTACAAAGGCAATAAGGAATCCATTGAAGGGGTTTGGGGGAGAGCTGAGGGCCGCATTTCCAGAAGCTCTTGGGTCCTGGGTTGCAGTGCTGAGCCCAGTCCTGGGACTCTGGCAGGAGCTGGGCAGGCATGCGCTCTGTATCTTGGTCTCAGCGGGTGCGTTGCCTGTTAGAGAAACTGTGCATGTGTCCAAGTGCAGCTCACAATGCACTTGTTTTCCATTTGCTCATTTGCACCTTGGAGGTTCAAAACAGTCTCCCGTAGATTCCTGCAGAGCTATTCAGGCATGGAAATGAAAAAAAAAAATCCTAGAGTTCGGGTTTTTGTGGTCACAGTTGATTAAAACCACATTTGACAGAGTGTAAGGAGGAAAATACCCCAGTACTTGAAGGCGGCGTGTCAGAGGGACGTGAAGTATGAGGTGCCTTCCTCTGTGTTACATATCCTGTGCTGATCCAGAAACTGGCCTGCTGGAGTTTTCCCTGATGCAGGAAAGAAGGAAAGAGCGTCATGAATCATGGGAAACCTAGACACCCCTGCCCACCCTGAGAATCAGTGCAACCATTCATCTTCCCCTGAGATCCCAAATCTTTTTTCTCTCACAATTCTTGTAAGTGGGGCAAAGTTTCACCTACTGCTTTGCATGGTGTAGGGGAAGAAATACAGCATATTAATCTGGGGAGCAAAGGGTCTGGCATGATCGATATATGGAGAAGGAAAGGTTAAAGACACTGTGTAGTGCAGATTCAGACACAGGTTTAAAGAAAACAACATGAAAGTTTGCAAGTTTGGAGAAAAGCCCCTGGGAGATATCGAGGAAGGTAGTACAGATGGTAGGAAATAGAATTCAAAGAAGGAGAGGAACTAACAGGCACTGCCCATCTGTATATGAGGGATTGTATGATATTGATTTTTCTCACTGTAATATTGTGATTTTTAAAAAAATTTTTATTAAGGAGATGAGTTATTGTACAATTGTAAATGCATATAATGTAACAATATGATATGCATATGTTCTTAAACCAGAATTACCCTCATATCACCCACACTCCGGTCTCTTGAATCTTCTATACTTCACCCCCACAAACAATATAAATGCTATGCACTCAGAGGGGTTAAATCACTGATCCAAAAACTATTAACTATTCAAAGTGCAGGTAGGTTTTGAATTCAGGATATTTAGACTCCTGACCTCTCATTCTTGATCTTACCACATAAACAGATGAACTATACATTTTTATAGTGGCTACATGTAGTCCCAATAATTTATTAAGTCTGATTTTAATATTTTCATAGTATTATAATTGTGGAACCAAGATTTTCTTCTTTACTCTATAGCTCAACAAAATGAAGTAGAAATATCATTGGGAAATGAAATCAAGAAAAAGATCATCTTTCCCAAAGACTCTTCACCCAATAAACAATGAACAACAGTCTAGGAATGAGCAGCCTCATCTTTTCAAGAAGAAAGTATGACGCAAAGAAAAATGCCATATTATCTTGAGTTTAATGAAATCCCCATCAAGATACCAATGGCATTCTTCACAGATACAGAAAAAACAATACTCACATTCATATGGAATTACAGAAGACCCAGACTAGCCAAAACATTACTTTACAGGAAGGAAGAAGTAGGGGGTATCTCAGTCCCTGACCTGAAATTATACTACAGAGCTGTAGTAGCAAAAACAGCTTGGTATTGGTATCAAAAGAGAACTTAAGATCAATGGAACAGAATAGAAGATCTGGAGACAAACCCCCATATCTTTAACTATTTGATATTTGATAATGGGGGCAAAAGCATAGTCTGGAAGAAAGCCTGTTCAACAAAACGTGTTGGACAAATTCGACAGCCATGTGTAGACAACTGAAGCTGGATCCTTACCCTTTAGCCCAACACAAAAATTAAATCAAAATGGGTCAAAGACCTGGATATTAAGCCAACAATTTTAAACTTACTAGAAAAAGAAGTCGGGCCAACACTTCAGGACATAGAAGTCGGCAGCTACTTCCTTAACAAAACTCCCATGGCTCAAGCAGTAAAGTCAAGAATAAATGAATGGGATGCAATTAAACTAAAAAGTTTTTTCATAGCTAAAGATCTAGTCAAGAACATCAAGAGAGAACCTACAGAATTGGAGAAAACCTTTGCCTGCTACAGCTCGGACAGAGGGCTAATATCCAGAATATACAAGGAACTAAAGAAACGAAACACCAAAATCACAAATAATCCAATCAATAAATGGGCTATGGATCTTAAAAGAAACTTCTCATCAGAGGAAGTCCAGAAAGCCCATAAATATATGAGAAAATGCCCTACATCATTAGCTATAAGGGAAATGCAAATCAAAACTTCAATGAGATACCACCTCACTCCTGTTAGAGTGGCAAAAATGAAAAATTCAAACAACAACAGATGCTGGAGGGGCTGTGGAAAAAGAGGAACACTGTCACACTGCTGGTGTGACTGCAAACTGGTTCAGACACTATGGAAAGCAGTGTGGAGAATCCTCAAAATATTAAGGATGGATCCACCTTATGACCCAGCTATTCCACTCCTGGGTATTTTCCCAAAAGAGTTAGAATCAGCATATTATAGTGATGTGGCTTCATCAATGTTTATAGCAGCTCAATTTACTATAGCTAGACTATGGAACCAACCCAGATGCCCCTCACTCGACAAGTGGATACAAAAACTTTGGTACATATATACAATGGAATACTACTCAGCCATTAGAGAAGAAAATATAATGGCTTTTGATACCAAATGGATGGAGATGGAGAGAATTATGCTAAGTGAAGTATCCCAACCTCAGAGACTCAAGGGCCAAATAGTTTCTCTCATCTGTGGAAGCTAGAATGCATTGGGAAGTAATATGTTAGACGGCTAAGCTAATAATAACTTCAAATTGTATGATTCTTATCACAACAGGGAGATGACTCCCTAGGATACTTGGAGGTGTAGGCTGGGGGACAGGGTATGGGGGGGAAGGCTTAGGAAGAACACCTAAGAGACTGGAGGGTGAATATAGGGGAATCATCTCAGAAGGAGTTATCTGACCTCCGTGAGATATCCATTTAACTCAGGGGGTCTTCTGGGGGAAACAGCAACATGGGGAACCCAAACTGGGCATCCATGATATGACATTAGCCCTGGATAACTAAATATATATACATTGGTTCTTGAATGTTTGATAATGTTTCCCCCTCAATTGTAACTCTATATCGTCTAATAAAAAAGAAAGAAAAATAAATTGTATTGTCACCATTTCAAACTGATTAATCTTGATCATGCTGTATTTTGTTCTCTCTCTATTCAATTATTTCATCTATTCAATGGAGATAATATTTCCTACCTCACAAGCCAGTCATTAGAATTAAGTTGGAGATTTTTGTAAATCAGAAATGCCTAGGATGGGGCCTGGAATAGAGTGGGATGCTCAATGAATGCCCAGTGACAAGAATAAATGATGATTACATCATTACTGTTACTATTATCACTATTTCCACTACTACTATTATTGTGGCTGCTTCTAAACTCTTACCTCTAGTGTAGAAATTCTGTTGATTATAACTAATGAAAATTGAATGTCTTTCATTGATTCTCCCCTCCCCCACACTCTCTTGGCATTTTTCCATGGAAACAGAAAAAAACTGTCAGAGAAAACACACACACACACACACACACACACACACACACACACATCACACATTTGACAGACATAACGGTGGATTACATCTGCCAAAAATCTACAACTTTGCTCCAGGGGCAAACATGTGACTTTATTTTCCCCCACCAGGATAGCCTTGTGCTGTCACAGCAAAACTTGATCTTCCGTTTGTGGGAAATTATACACAGTTCAGTTTTAACTGTGCTGGGGAAAATTCAAGTCCAAATCTTCGCTTGCAAATTCTGGTGAATGCTTCCATCTCTGTGTGTGTGGACTCCCCCCTACACACACACACAAATATTCACTGAACACCTATGATGGGCCAGGCATGGGTCTAGTCATGAGTAATGTGACCTTCAGAAGAGCATACCGGACCCTAATTTACATAAAGATGTGTGAAGCTTGTAGTCCAAAGTGGAGAGAAGGGGGACACATATGGATCATAAGTTAATTTAAAAGTGAGGAGGCAATGTAGTAAAGAGTGAGGGAGAAATGTCTCAGTCATAGTAAAATCATCTCTTCTGTCCTCTGATAATGAGAAATTCTACATATCCTGGAGAATAGCAGACTGACAAACTGAAGAGGAATAATGTGGGTTAGAAAGGCTATGGTACTCTGATGTCTGACCTGGGATCCAGTCCCAATACTGCCACTTATGGTTCAACTCAGTTTCTCTGAACCTCAGTCTTCATATCTCTTAAACGGGACTAGCCCTCTCAAGATATATATATTTCTATTTGCACAACTATCCACATACCTGCTGCCTTGTTAACACCTACACACCTGTAGTTTTCTCAGGAAAGTTTTCTTTGCCCTTCCTATCTTAGCCTGGATCCTCCTGTTATATACCCTGGTAGCATCATGAAATTTCTCTTTCTGGCATTCAATGTACCTACAAAATATTATTTTTTCACATATGGAATTGCTTAATACATAGTCCACTCTTGACTTTGCTGGAGAATACTCCAGATCCTTGTATGCAAATTCTGGCAAATGTTTCCATCTATTTTTATCTGTAGAATTGTTCCCCATAAATATTTATTGTGCAGTTATTAACTACCAAGCCTGGGACATGTATCCCCCTACAAAACCTTTTTTTTTTTTTAAGAGAGAAGGGCAGTGGAGCAGGGAGAGAGAGAGAATCAATTTTATTTAGTTTCCCATGTGCCCTTTGTTGTTCCAATACTTCTTTTTGTACCCGGTGCTGGGGTTCAAACTCACATCCTCGTGCATGACAAGCAAGCTCTGTAACCACTGAGACACTGCTCCAACCCCCACACAAACTTTTAAGGACAAAAATCTGTTTTGCTTATTACTATACTCCTGGTTTCAGGCCCACAGTAGGTGCTCACTAAATGTGTTTAGAATGACCAATTGAGTAAAACTCCACTTATAGTACACTTATAGTAAGATGCAGCTTCTTCTCTGCATAGTTTGATGACAGCTGTCCAGAACAGTTGTGCAAAATGGAAAACTCTGTGCATGACAAAGGTTAACCATGACATAGGTTCTGAGGATGGTTCTCTTTCTCTTGAAGTTCCCAATTTTTCTGCTTTTATCACCTTCTTGGTGACCAATCCGACTTGAACATCCACCATTCTTACTGTTGTCCTGTCTCTGCTCATTGCTCACCTACTCTATTCTGAGTAGATCCTGAGTTCTCTGAAGGCAAAAACTACCCTATTTGTTCTGAAACTCCAAATGCTGTCTGGTAAATGTGTGAGATAGAGTCTGAGTACCCAAACTCACCATTCATTGTAAACTACTCTACTTCTGCCCATGTCCATCAATTTATACCATCGAACACTCATACATATTGATGAAGGGACTGAAATCCCATTGTGAAAATGGAGCACCCATACCAAATCTCACTGCAAATGATTTAAATTAGGGATCTCAAACCTCAATGCCCTTGAGGAGCAGCGTGTACCTTAATTGAACACAGTGTGCAGGGAGCAGACTGGAGATGCACTCTCGAAGACGAGTGGTTCCCATCAATCGCTGGCAGGCAATGTTGCCAGATACTCAATTTCTTAAGAAAAACAATGAGAAATCTGGATTTTTATAGGAATGTCACCACTTTCCAATGTTGGCATCTGATTGAAATTCTTTTAAAGCACATTTCAGTCCAAACAAAACACAGCCACGGGTCAAATTCAGCCCAAGGACCACCAATTTACAGGCTGTGATTCAAATGTTAGAGTCTTCAAAATAGTTTGCCTTGCCCTTCCCAGATGATAGAGTCTCAGAGCCATGTGGCTGTTGGGTCCTGTAGGTGGCTTAGATGGGGTCCACTGACTAGTACAATGGCATAGTAGATTTGGTAAAATGAGAAATATGTTTCACTTTACTCTTTGATTTTCTGAAATATTACTACTAGTCCATGAAATCCAGAAGTCCAGAAACGAATAATTTAGTATAAACCCCTCCTTTTATGGAGAAGACCAAGAGCCAGGGATGTGGACAAGATGAACCTAAACATCAAGTTCAAGGGTGCTCACCTGCTGGGTGGGGCATCCCACCTTGCACAGCTCTCACCTTGTTCTGGGTTGTTCACCTCTTCCTGCCATCTCCATAAGGGTGGTATCCAGCTCTTTCTGGCCATGTGTCATCACAAAGGGAGGAGAGGCAGGTGATCTTCCAGTGCTTACAGCCCAGGCCCCTTCTCCATCTCCTCTGTGACACTTGAATGTTCCAAATTTCACTAAAATCCCACATATGTTGCAAGGCCTTCTCAAACACTCTCAGTTGAAATTAGGTTTTTCCTTCTTTCTGCCCCTACACAGTATTTCAACCTTTCTAACATAGCCCCAGCCTTCTGACAGAATTACCTTTGACTAATCTGTTTTCCACAGCAAGATCAGGAAGGGATCTCGGCAGAGCCCAGTGCCACTATAACTCTGAGCATTTCCCAACGACATGAGCAAGATACTTGTTAAATACCCATCGAACTGCCTTCTTTTAAATGACTTGGCACGGCACTGGCACAGAGTGGATGTTTCATAAATGTCTTTTTATTACAATTACTGTATTTGGTAAACACACGATAGATTTTATTTAGCGTTTTCCAAAATACCTGACAAACTGAGTACAGGCTCCTTTTCCTAAGAAATCCCAGGGAATTTCCAGAGACATATAACCCCAGTCCCAATACCCCTATTGTGAGGTTTGAGCAGGAGTTTTGTGGCAGGCGGTCTGGTCTCCTGGCAGCTGCCTGAGGTGGGGCAGGGACTAGAGTAAGGCACTTAAGAAGACCTCATTCCCAGGGCAATGTTGCACGCAGGCTGCTCCTGGTCATAAAAGTGCCTTGCTCATCTCGCTTGGGCAGGATCTGTGTTTCCCCAGGATGCTATTCTTCACCTCCTTCAGTGTCCCCACACGGTTATCCCTCAGTCTGTGCTGTTGTGCTCCAATCCCTTCTTATGAGACCACCAACCATGTAGCATTGGGGCCCATCCACTGCACCTCATTTTTGTTTACTTCTTTCAAGACGGCCTCTCCAAGTACAGTCACAGTCTGACAAACTAGGGGTGGGAGCGGGGGAGAATTCAGCATATGAATTTGGAGAAGGAGACAAAATTCAGCCCATGACAATCGCTCAAGCACCACAGCTAAAAATTCCTTTGATCTCTTTGAAATGACTTCTACCTTCATCAGCAACTGTAATAAAAACCATTGGCAGTGTCCATAAAAAGCCAACTAACTTCGTCTTTTATTCGACTTAGTACTTGTTCCACAAGAGATAATAAAAATTCCTTTTCTGGGTCTCTAGTGGTTACTCAGTGGTTACAGCATTTGCCTGGCATGTGTGAAGACGTGGGTTCAAACCCCAGCACCACGTATGCAGTGAAGTGTCAGAGCAACAACACCACATGAAAAACTGAATAACATTGATTCTCTTTCTCTCTCCCTCACTCTTTCTCACTCTTAAAAAAAAAAAGTCCCTTTTCCTGCCATACATTGCTGTATCATGCCTGCACCCACTCATACATCCATCCCCTACGGAGAGCATCAGGCAGAGAAAATTTAGTACATGCTGGACATTGCTGGCTATGAAATATGGTTATTTGTGATGTGAACAGACAGGAAATGAGGAAGAAAGGCCCAGAATCATTTATGCCGCCCATAAAGCAGAGTTACAGACAGTACCTAGGTTTAAGTGCCTATAAATTCCTGTGAAAATGATTTAAGTTATAACAACTCCAGAAATAACTAACTGAGGGATGAACAAACATGTTATTCACTGATAGAGGTTGTCTGTGGATTCTGGCAGATTGAAAGAGAAAGAACTATTGACTTAGATCATTTTCAACTTGGATAACTGCTAACTATGCTTTAAAAAGATTTTTTTAAAGTATAAGAACAGAACCAGGAACATTTTAAAAGTAGAAGATTTACAGCTCTATGTAGTTCAGGATATTCCAGAAACGTGCTGGTATGCTTTCTCAGAACACAGGGTGTTCCAGTGTTTCTTGGAATCTCCCCTATCTTCCACAGCATTGAGATCACTGCCTGGGCTCCAGGAGGGCTACCACTTTCTGTCAGAAAGAGTGCAGTAGGTTAGGAGAACAGAAAGGCAGTTAGAGGTGACAGTGGCAAAGAGCAGAAGGCAGTGGCTGGCAGAGAAAGCTGTGCTGTAATTCCAGGGCCTCAAGAATAATCCATCTCCAGAGATAAGCCTTGGAACAAGAGGTGCACCTGGCAGTGTCCTTGGAAGGGCCAGGATATGCAGGCTCCCCATCCTACAACATTGTTGCATTTTATAAATCTCTAAACCAAGTCTGCCCCAATACTCGGCAGTTTTCTAAAACCACTTTCTGTTTTACCAACTCTTTCTTCAATTGCATCTAAACCCTGTGTAAAACTGTTAGCTAACTATAAATCTCAGATTATAAATTTAATTTTCAGATTAAGTTTTCTTTTGAAAACTTCTGCTTTTAGCAAGTAAAATATTTTACGGCTGCTTCCATGTACATGTGTTTCTATACCTGTTATATGTATGGAAATATTATAATAAATTCTATATTACGTAATATATATCTTTATATTCTACATTATACATACATAAATAATTGTGAATGTTTTATTACCTTATATACTTGGGGTTGCTGCCTTATCTGCTCAGTTCTTCACAGTAGGCCACTTCTACACATGACTTTTACTATCCTGATTAGCCTGTTTAATGGAGGTTTTCTCTTTGGATCCACACAAGAGAGGAGTTCTAATGGGAGGGCTCAGGACATAGGGGTCCAGGTCAAAATTTTTCAACCTGGTCAAAATTTCCAACAATGATTTAGAGGAAGACCATTCATCATGTTTATCCATTTCTGAAATGGGGATTGGAAAGGAATCAAAGTTAATATACTGGACTAGAGTTGGGTCCCAGAAGACACTGTGGGTCGAATTCCATGAGACTGGGGATCACTGGATACCACGCGCCAGTGGTCTGAGGCTGCCGGAGCTGGCTGGGCTGCCTTTCTGCCTTGGCCCTTCAGCACATTCACTTTAGATCAGTCAGCTGCTGCTAGTGCTTCAGATCTAGTTTCAGTGTTATTTCCTCTGGACAGTCTTCCTTTTTCACTATCCCCAAGACTGGAATGGATATCCTTTTCCTAAGTCCCCCATGGAATCCTCTCATTTCTTCCACTGTGGAATCTATTATACTCACTGAGACTTTCTGTCTTTCCCACTGTTTAGTAAAATTCTTAAGGTCTTAGATTTCATCTTTTGTAAATAAAGATTTAAGACTACCCACCATATTGTGTACTTACTATATGCTAGAAAGCTGTAGAAAGATTTCCAAATGCGTTTTCTCTTTCATGCCCCACAACAAACTTATGACATTAGACTTTTTAAAAATCTCTGCATTGAAGATTATAAAGAGGGATCAAGAAACTTTCTCAAGATGATTCTGCTGACAGGTGACAAATCTGGATTCCAAATCAAGATCTGTCTCTAAAACTTGTGTTCCTAATAGTGTAGTATGTAGATTTTTCCCATATCTGTACCCTCAGAGTCCCCAGCATAGATGTAAAATGCCTATTTGGAGAAAGAGTCCATGTGAACCCCAGGCTGCTGAAATAATAAAACTTCCCAAATGGGAAAGATAAAGGGGAAATACACTGTTCTGGTAATACACCATCCCCCAGGAAACTACCCAGGGCCTTAACAAACAACTATTCTATTATGTCTTAGGATTTTTTGGGTCAGAAATTCAAATAGGGTCCAATTGAGCGGTGCTTCTCCTTCATTGTGTCACCACCTGGGGTCATGTGATGGTCATCAGCTGAGAGCCAACCCTGCCAGGAGAGCATCTCAGTGGGAAATTCTGGAAGGCTTAGTTCAACCAAGTCCCTATTTCTCTTTCCACTACGTCATAAGGCTTCTCTAAATGGTCTCTCCATCAGCATAGTCAGAGTTCTTACTTGGTACTGCAGGACCCAAGAGATTGAGGTGGAATCTGTCCATCATCTCGAAGGCCAGTCAAAGAACTGACACAGCATCACCTGATTGTGGGGGAGGTAGAAGAGACAAATCTCACATGCACGAGTGTTAAAAAGTTGTGCTAACTTTATTTCACTACATATAGTGAATTAACTGACAAGTTAAAAACTCCTTATCCCAATCTCAGAGACTTAAGGGCTGAATGGTTTCTCTCGTCTGTGGAAGCTAGAATATATCGGGAAGCAGTATGTTAGATGGCTAAGCTAATAATAACTTCAAACTGTATGATTCTCAACGCAACAGGGAGATGACTCCCTAGGATACTTGGAGGC